>CAIGRK010097753.1:0-10017 GCA_903798315.1 Fraxinus greggii
TTTTATTTTTTATTTTTCAAATAAAAGGCAAAACTTTAAAAGATGGTAATTAAAAGTCTAAAACACAAATGATGTGATAAATTACTAGGTTAAATGATTTGGTCCGTTAAAGCGGTACTCTAAATTAGATCTAAATTTCGATTTAAATCTTCAAAGTTGTATAGAACCTCTATAACGAAGAGATACAAAGGAAATACAAATTGCACTTTTCGACAAAAAATATAGAAAAGTATGTTACATTTTCCGACAATAAATATATAAAAAAAATATAAATTTACATATTTTTTTAGATCCACAAGAGGCAAAAATGCAGCAATCAATTTACACCCAATTGTAGGATACTACTGGAGATGATCTTAGGAGTTAGGACGCCATTGTATGTCTAAACTTTCCTGATATGTTTCAGTTATTAACAAGACTAACACGATGAACAATAATATAACTTTAATACCAGGCAATCTAAAAGGGCAAAAAATAAAATCAAAAAGCTTTTACACTTGTTATAGCAACTGTAACAATTCCACACAACCACTGACCTATAAATGAACGACTCAGCTACGAGTTGGCCTAACTAAAATAATTAAACATGAGCTAATATTTGCTGAAAATGGTATAATACAACATAACCCCAGGTTCAAATCTGGCTTTTACCATGCCGGTAATCATTAGATACAACCTGATGCCAGCTGCCCTAAATAGACACTATCAAAATCTCCTTTGCTATCCATTTTGCTGGACTGAATTAATCATGATGATTTGGTTTTGTTATTCTCGGCCCATCGGTTGGTCCCGCTCATGCAAGTAACGATCATCCTCATCTGTTAAAACGGAGAAAAAGAACAACCAAAAACAATGTGGTCAAGAAATATTACAACCATAATATGTCATGGGATTAGCTAATGCTTTGAGTTATATCACTATCAATTACAGACTATACCTTGGTCCATTACTTAAACTAGCAAAGCATTTTGCTGTTGAAGTACAGTCGAAAGCCAAATAACGAAACTAAGAGCAGTAACTATGGCATTAACAGCACTGAATTGCTAATATTGTTCGTGTTGATTATTTGCATATAAAGACAGACAATATTCCAACAGATAATGTTAGAGACGTGTTCATACTAATACTGATGATGATGATGCCGACAATAATAAGATCATGAAAACAACTTGCTTGCCTCAGTTGGATTTCAATACATGTATTCCATTATTTGAAAAGGTAAGCAGTTTACCACCAATAACATACATAATTCACTATAATGTTAACACCATAAGAAGTCATTTTACGAAATAAAGTTTTCTCTGTGGTTTCAAAAAGCTTTGGTATTTCTCGTATAAAATGGTCTCCCTATGTTTTCAAAAAGTTAAGCCAATGGACATGATGTCAAAATAACTTCATGAAGATGGGTACTGGTTAAAATCCAACCTAGGTTTTCATACTGTACCACATCGGAGATTGAGCTGTGCTGTCTACATATATTTTAATTTATACTCTCTTCCTTTTTTTCTAGAAAAGGATCAAGATTTACAAACTCCATTGTAATTAACGATGAACTAGGAAGACCAGGTTTCCCCCTTTCAAAAGTGCATGCATTATAAAAAATATCCAATTTTTAACTACCATTATTGAAGGCAGGACAAACACATTTGAGCATCAAATGGCATAGTATAATGTTTACCACAACTACCAGGTAATAGAGCAAGTAATTCAGCCATCGAAGCAGGCATTGACAATTTGAAGTTACATCCATAAAGAGGAGACCAACAATTTTAAATATCATAGGATCATCATAAATGTATTGCAAAGTCATACCACTTTCACCATCAGATATATCTGCAAGCCTTGCAAGGGTCTCAGTAAGCGCTTGTTCATGCTCCTGTTTTGACCAAAAGGAAGAATAATAGTAAACCTACTAGTAAGTGAAGTACAAATGTGAAAAGACTAAAAAATTGGAGCGTTTTCTAACCTTCAGAACTTTCTTTGCCTTTTCTATCTCAGCAGGGTCCGGATGACTGGCCCCAAAAACCCTCTCCACCTGCCAATGTCCAGCAGTCGGTCAACACCCACATTAAGTAGCACATCTGAGTATATAACTACATACACCTCTCAAGCAACTTTTACCTACCTCCTTAATTAGATTATCAGTTGGAAGCAATTGAATGATGTCAGATCCCTTCTTTCCAATGCCATTCTGTGATGGTGGAAAATCCTTCCTGGATTTTGTCAACCCCCTTCCTCTTCCTGCAGCAGGAGCATTACCTCGCCCAGTAGGTCGACTCATCCCATGGCCCGATCCACCATAACCTCCACGACGAGAAATTCCAGGGTCATCACCTTCCCACTGTATATCCTCAGGAGAAATCTGCAGATGAGATGTAGAACAAGATCAGTATAAGACTCAAACATTGTGTTCCCTGTGTAATAGTTAACCGATCAACTAAACTTTCACCAAGGGTTACATGGGTGTACGACATGCAAGAATAAACAATAAAAGTGGACTATCCTAAAGAGTAAGATCTCTTGCAGAACCAGTGTGTAGTCAAACGAGCTCTGAGATTTATAAACAAAAACTTAAAAAACACAAATTTTGGAAGGTTTTTTTTTCCAAAATAACTCACTGGAACAGAAGTAAAGTTAATGCGGGGATTGTGGATGATAAGCACGGGTAGATACTAATTAAACATGGGAATTCTATGAGAGGAAAAAAATATTATGCCAGATATACATAAACTTTGGCTAACTATTTTACATTATCACTTAATTTGGAATTTGATTCTCTCGCATAATTCAAGAGCATTAATTAATCAGACTCTTTTACTATAAATCCAGAAGTTAACCTTACATTAAATCTATTTTGACATTTTGAACCATTCCCACCTAAAACTAGTTCTGGCTAATACGACATCTAATTTGGAATATACGCAGTAGTATGACTTAAGACCCTCTGACACACAAATACAGATCCCAATATTCAATCAAAAGATTTTTTTATCAGTGAGATTTAAAATTCGAAAACTCTACCCACATCTCCAGAAAATTGTTAATAACTTTTGACTTTAGGTCTTATGTGAACAGAAGAAACATCTAATGATGCTTCTTGGCCACCATTTAAATAGTATAAGAAATACTATCATATAAGAATAAAGCACTTGTCTATGTGTGACGTATATAAAAATTAAGTGTTCCATAACACGAGAATAAACATGCATCTACCTCAGCAAGATTGACCCATTCCCATGTTTCGCTCACAGTACCGTAATCATAAACAAGAGCATGTCGATCCTGGGAAACAGTGCAGAGACAGGTCAACTACTGAATAAGCTCAATGTGAAGTCTACAAACCACCACAAATCAGATATACCTCAGCAGCATTATAGTCGGTTATGACAGCTTCATAGAAATTATTGTCATCAGGCCATCTGGTCCTTACTTTCCGTCCAATGAATTGATCAAATGTAGCACCTTCAGCTGGTTCATTCGGTAGGCCACCAGAAGAAATACGATTACCAAATTGACCTCTTCCAGTTGGACCAGAAGAGGGATACTGCATTTTCATTGAGGAAGAACCTGGAGGAATCTGACCCTATCAAGGAAATTATAAATGAAAATTAGAATCAAAATGTGCATACGGGTAAACTTCGTAATAAAAATGCTTACAGATTTAGGCTTTTTCCCCTTTGCCCCCATCATGGGCCCACGCTTTGCAGAAGATGAAGATGGCTGGTTTGCTGTGGCCATTGCCTGTGGGTGAAAAGAAGATGGCCCACCAAAGGATTGAGAAGGCAAAGACGGAGCTATTTTTCGTTTCTTGCGAGAAGCTGATACAGAAGGACTGGGCAACGGATCGTTGACAGCTTGACCAGTACCATGCATGCCAGGTTGGAGCACATCTGACTGTCTCCACTCTCTGATAGCATTTCATTTCCCAATTTTTGCTCAAAAGAAATGAAATTAACACATTATGAATTCTACTAAATTGAAAGGTACCTTATTCTTCGAATAGTTTCATCTGCATTAACTCTACCAAGAAGCTCCCTGTGCTCTTCATTTGACAGTCGTAACTCTTTCCTCAGTTCAGTTATTAAACTTTCCTTCTCCTGAAGAATATACATTTCATTGAGCAGTCATTTAAACCTGATCAAACAAATATGCCAGAATTAGATTCAAGTTTTTAATGTGACAAGTACCCAAGTAATGGCATCAGCTTGTGCTTTAAAGGCTCTTAAAACTGAACTGTATGCTTCTTGCTCAAGATGGTGAATTTTGGCTTCCATATCAGTTTCATCATGCATTCTAGGAAATGGGGCAGCACCCATGACAGCAGGCCTTCCATTGCCAGCAATGCGTCCACCTCTTTGAATTCTATTTTGATGTGGTGGAGGAAGATCATCATCAGTTCCTGCAATACAAAGGTATCAGTACTGAACTGCAATACAAAGGTATCTGTACTGAAGGCAGGTAAGGAAATTGTTTTATTTGGATAAAGAAGGCAGTACACACTAAAATGAAATCAAAAGGAAAGCAATCTAGAGTGCAGAAGAATAAAGCGAGACATGTCATCCAAAATTTCACAATTAGAAAGATGAGGTTTAGATAATGAAGCCGGTTGAACCACTTTTAACACAACTTAAACATAAATATATCTAAAAGCTTAGACTATTAGCTCTGTAGCACGGACACTTCAATTAGGGTAGTCCGTGACTATTAGAGACGGCACATATATATCAATTAAATATTATCTTCAACAAAGCCTTGAAAGATCAGGATCATGGGTTTACTTTTACATAACTTAAAACATCTATTTAATATATACTTTTAGTGAAAATTTGAAAGTTCTTCCGACTAAATGATTAAATTCATAGGCGATCTCTTGCCAATTAGTGATTCAATTTACACTTCAAAATACACCTTTCTGCATACGTACGAAGCTCGTTCCTTCACATCTCCTCGTAGTGACAGTAGCACGTGATCTGATCAACACAGCTCACCACGAAGCAATTCTAGTACTACTTTTAGAAACTAACAACTAAAAAACTTAATTAAAGAATCTGGACTTGTCTCTGTTTCTATCCTTACAAAATTATAAGAAAGTGGATGTCCAAATAAATAACATATTATTCCTAATGAGCATTTAGTGCTAATGGATATATAATCATAATCAAAGCAGATAGATTCAAGACACCTGATCGTCTAAGTTTCTGACATTATATAGAATAGAAAGGAAGGAGATAGAGAAACAAATGCCACCATAATCGGTCGGAATAGACAAATGCCTTTAGAGTCTCTTAAGCTTAAACACCCTTTCCAATAGCATAGCCATAAATGCAAATTTCGGGATACTAGGCATGAGACATTATTCTATGGCCTCAAATGGTTCCAAGTAAATGTACGTAAATGAAGAGTAAGGATAGCTGATTTAATTAAGTTCATAGGCTTATAGAATTAAAGATTCCACGTGCAAAGCTGTTGACATGGACATGCATTTAATTCAAGATTAATTTATCATATTTCTTTACAGAGATCGTAACAAGGTTGTATGACTGTCTAACTATGAATTTATCTGACCATATATAACAATAATAATGATGATGAGTGTCTTATATCCCAAAAGACAGATGACACAATGCACGAGTGACTTCCTTTTTCCAAAAACAGCCAAAATATCCAGATCTGGAAAGGCGAAGGACTAGTGGCAAGATTTTGGTAAAAAGTATTACCCATAGATGCACGTGATTGACATGCATGGTTCAACATTTTAATACATTTTCATAAATGTTGAAATGTGAGAACATAACGCAAGAATAATCACAATAAAACTAAAAAATTTTCAGTAAGATATTTTTTCCCCCCTCAATTTTCATAAAATAATTAATACTAATTCTTATATTTTCATTTTATTGCATTACATTAAACCAATATTTTAAACAAAATGGATTGATTTATATGAAAATGCAACTTCTCCATTGTGTTTCTAAAAATTTCCAAGAATTTTCTAAAAACGAAAGGGAAATGAAACTTTAAACCAGGGTACACATTCCAATATTACCATGATAACATGATCACAAATTCATAATCGATATTCCACTTCTTCCCCATAGTAAAATTGTTGATCAAGTCCATCCCACTGCTATTTTCAGATAAGAACATATTCTATAACACTCTTTGACATTTCTACTTCTGAAACAAGTGGTAGAATCAATTTAAATCTACATAAAGTTTTAAGCAACTACCAGACGGAAACTCAGAGATAGGTAATCATATACATTGAACCAAGAATTAGAGTTTTTAAGTTCTCAGATCCCTTTCTTTCTTCAAGCTGCATTAGTAAACTTTGTAATTTTCCCCCACACTTTCAGTATAACAGATAGTAATCGATTTCTCAATAATTATCGCAGTACTTAGAAACTTGAGAAATTATACAATACAACCCATCTAATGTGCCATCTTAACCTAGACCACCACTATCTCATTCGTTTAGTAGTGTATTGGCGACAAGTATAATTTAAACCCTCTTACGCATTCAGAACTCTACAATATAACAATGACTTTTAAGTAAAAGGTGCACACCTATTGATACATGAAGATATTTTTTTCTAAATCTCCCTCTCTTTTATGACAACAATAAACGCTACAAAGTTTAAACATAAACGGGGAAAAAATCAAAATTTGACAGTGCAAAAAGCCTAAAGAACCTAGCTAAAAATTTTCAGTAAAATCGATTCTTAAAACACAAGAAATTCAAGGAATGAAACTCCAAGACGTAATCTTTACTTTAAATAGTGACCCGAGTCGCCGCCGAAAATCACATACAGCAACAATGCGTATCATAACTACAAAAACCCTAACCTCAATTTACTGAATTCATCACTTTAAAGCCAAAATACATATGTTATCAGGAAAAATTACTCACCACTGCTATCGTACGGCTCGTAGTCCATTGCCAGCTTTCTCGCTGCTCAAATTCACAACTTCTAGCAGCTCAAAATTCTCGAACCCTAAAAGAATTTTCTCAAGACAACTCGAAATTATGCTCTTAAAACCTAAAAACCTCAAAAAACAAAAAAATAAAAAAACCAAAAAAAAACCGAAAAAAAAACTTGTGAAATATTATAAGTTTATAGAGTTAATTCAACACAGACATGAAGTTTTGGGGAAGAGGCGAATCGATTTGTGTGATTTGCGAGTGATGCAATGTCCCTAGTGTGTAGGGATACGCGGATGTGATATATGTTTATAAACTTCGGTTAATAGAGGGGTTTGAATTCCGGGTTCTGATTTGTTATATCAAAGTGTTTTTGAGTTTGACTCGCTGGGTTGGGGTTTGGACACGTACTCATTTTTTTCATGGACTTCCATTTCAATCACAAGGGCCTATGATTATATTATTTTCGAAATATATTTTTATCTTTTTTTCAATTACACATTTTTAATAAAATAATATTAAACGTAAATTTAAAATTTTTCGTTATTTTTTAATCAGACATTTTCCCTTATTCTCCTAAATTTTAGCCCATTAAAATTAAAACTCCAATCCATGTGACATTAAATGATAAGTTAAATGAAACAAGTCATTTACCATGTAGACCGAGATTATAAACTCAATAAAGTTAAATAGCATTACCCATTCCAAAATGCATTCTTAATCGAAAATGGCACAAAAAGGTTGTCTATTTGTTTTGAAAAATTATCAAATACGGTAAAAACGTTTTATATTTTAACTCCTTTTTTATGGAGATTAAAATCAGATTTTTAATATATTTTGATAAAAATTAACAAAATGTGATTGAAAAGTTTTAGATCCAATAAAATATATTATTAAAATTAATTATTTACGTTAGTATGAGATTTTAATTGAATTTTAATCTAAACCAAACAAGGACTTAAAAATAAATAATTAAATTGTTTTTGTAATGAGACATGCTCATAAGGTTATTTTTTTTATGACAAATAAGACACAACATTTTATACGTAAGCTAAAACTAGTCAGTGCAACCACAAATATAAAATTTGGGAAGTCCCTAAATCAAGCTTTATCCCTAAGACTAGTGTTGAATTTTATATGCAATAATAGAGAAGTGAAAAAAAAAAAAATCAACGCAAAGATTTAACGTCGTTCAACAATGCGTTTAAATCCACAAGTAGCGAAACAAAGATATTTTATACAATATGAATAATAAGGTTATATCATCAGTTTATATACAAACCCTAACTCATAAAAAGACTTTTGGGCCCGTACAAGAAAATATCCATGTACTGTACCACTGGGGCGTTGCCCCCACACCTCCAACTTATTCAGCGTCCATGGCAAAACAATACATTAAACATCGAGCTCCGGCATCGCCATATTCTTCCAATAAACATGTGTTTCATTTTATATGAGTCACATACATAACAATATCCTCCTTGCCAAATGTTCACCCCTTACGAGAAATAATGGAAAAAAATATAGCTCGGGAAAAAAATTATCTGTGACCAATAGATTGGGACACATCCTCTCTAACACTTAGAGAGATTAAACAAGTTCAGACAATGCTTGAACATGTCCATTGTAAATTAAACCCCGAGCTCTAGCATCATCATATTCTTCCAATAAACTTGCGTTGCACTTTATATGAGCCACATACACAACAATCTCCACATTGCCAAATATTCACCCCTTACCAGAAACAATGTAAAAAATATAGCTTGAGAAAAATACTATCTGGTATCAATAGGTTGGGACACCCCCTCTCTAACACTTAGAGATATTAATTAAGTTCAAGCAATTCTTGAACCTGTCCATTGTGATTGACTTTGTCAACATGTTGCTGCATTAACAACAATTTTCCTAAAGTAACCAACTCACTTTTCTTGTGAAATCTCACATCAATATGCTTGGTTCTTGCATGATAAATTTGGTTTTTTGCTAAGAAGATGATGCTCTAACTATCACAATATACCTTCATTCCATCTTGCTTGATCCTAAACTCCCTGACAAGTCCTCTCAACCACAATAATTTCTTTACTGCCTCAGTTGTCTCCATGTACTTTGCTTTTGTCATGGATAATGCCACAAGTGACTGTATCATTGATCTCCAACATATGGCTTCCCTACGAGTGTGAAAATATAACTTGTATGAGACCTCCTGTCATCCAAGTCGCCTGCGTAATCTGCATCTACATATTCCTGAACTAAAACATCATCATTTTGTCTTTCAAACATGATCTCACACTCCATTGTACCTCTTAAGTACCTGAATATTCACTTTACAACTCTCCGATGCTCTTTTTCGGGATTAGCCATGTATTTGTTCACCACACTAACTGCATTTTGGTATCTATGGACCGCGAGAAATGATGCGAAGCATAGAGGGATTCGCATGGTGGCCATACGTATCATTTGGAGGTTCCATCGCATGATCTCTTTTCCTCATATGTGATGACTTTTTCGAGTGGTGCATAAGCGAGAGGATTTGACACTTGCACCCATATTCGGTATTTTTATGAATCCCCTGTTCTGGTTTGGTGGCGCACTCCATCAATCGGATATGTCTAGATCAATACTGATGGATGCGTAAAAAATGGTTATGTGAGTGGGGGATGTATCATCAGAGATCACGCAGGACACTGTATCAAAGCTTTCTCAGCTTCATATAGACCATGTATGATATTAGAAGCAGAGCTCCAGACTATTCTTGATGAGATTTTACTAGCTCAAAGACTCGGTTATTTAGTAATTTGGATTGAGTTAGATTCTACAGTGACTAGCCACTGCATCACTAGAGAAGGAGGACCATGGGCTATTCAAGGCATATTTAGATGTATCACCGACATCATATCTTTCGACAGGGATACATTCTCCCACATTTATAGAGAAGGAACCCATGATGCAGATGCTCTAGCTATTGAAGGTTGTGATCATCGACGATATCAGGTATATAGACCACTTGACCTCCTACAACTTATTAGGGCGCTAGTACAAGTTGACAGACATGGATTGCCCTGTATCAGAGATTGAATTTTATTTTAACTTTCAAT
>CAIGRK010097802.1:0-13161 GCA_903798315.1 Fraxinus greggii
TAAAAGCTTCATTATCCTACAATCTCCTCCTTGAAATTGTGAGTTGCTACAGGAGCGCGAAACCCAGGAGGGCTTTGAAAACTGCAGCTGGGAGTTGGTGTAGAAGCATGCAATCTAGGAAAGCTGTGAGAATTGAAGTCAGGAAGTTAAAAAGTACTAATGGAAGTCGTGTCTAGTGGACTGCATCTTCAAAATTCTTTTATAGTGGATTTCTGACCGCAAAGTGTCTGAAATTTTTACCTAGTTGGGGTTTCTCCGTGACCATTCCTTGTGTTAGTTTATTTCTTTCATAACTGTGGTATTTCACCATAGGAAAAATTGAACTGTTTGATTAACCATCTAGATATAATTAATAGTGACTTGTTGCTAATTAATTATTAAGTTTTAATTCCGCATAATCACCTATTCATCCCCTAGGTATAGTTTGGATCAACCTCATAATTTCAATTAGTTGCAGAGCCTGATTTCGATTTCTGACCCTTAAATAAGTCTAGATGAGTCAGTCATTATCCATGCCTCCATTTTTTGACGAAATCAACTCTGCTTATTGAAACGTTCGAATGAGAGCTTTCCTTAAAGCATTGGATGAGCATATTTGGATAAGCTCTCAAACTGGGTGGACTGCACCTTCAACCACTATTGCGAGTGTAGCTACACCTACTAATATTTCACTCTGGACTAAAGATGATTTAACTATGTGTAACTGGAACATTAAGGGTTTTCATGCTCTATTCTTCGCTGTGTCTGCTCAAGAGTTTAGGAGAGTATCGATGTATGAAACTTCTAAAGAAATTTGGGATATCTAAGAGACCACACGTGAGGGAACTAAAACTGTTAAGAACTCTAAACTATAGATGTTGACCTATAGGTTTAAAGTAATTACAATGAACGATGATGAATCGTTTGATGAATTCTAAGCGAAGCATATTGATTTAATAAATTCGAGTTTCAACTTACGTGAGAAGATTCCCGAGTCTAAAAGTGTTAGAAAATTCCTTATATCCCTATTTGAAATGTTAGACCTCAGAGCAGCATGATTGAAGAAAGAAAAGACTTAGATGCAGTTAAGCTAGAAGAACTCGTAGTATTCCTTCAAACCTTTGAACTCACCATATTTCAACTCAAAAAGTTAAATCTATAGCCATGAACACTATTAGGGAAGAACAGAGTGAGTTGACTGATGCTGGGACCCTTAGGGAGATGAAATAGCTTATTTTATGAAAAAAATTCCAAAAGGTCATGAAGAATAGGAAAAAACATCATGATATGGAAAATGATGTCTCTAGTAAATTCTCAAAAGATAAGCGTGAGAAGATAACCCTAGGACTTTTAGTAAGAGAACCCATTCTGTTAGATGCCATGAGTGTCAGAGTTTTGGTTACTATATGAATGAATGTCCTAACTTCAAGAAGAATTTTTATAAAGGAATGGGTAAGGCATTAGCAGTGAATCTGAGTGATGATGAATCAGATTCGAGTGTTCAGAGTAATACCTCTGGTGGTGAGGATGAACAAAATTTTATGGCCTTCATGTCTATATCTAAGATTGAATCTAATAAGGAAAGTGAAAATGTTGAGAATGAAGAACGCAGTGACAAATTTGAGAAAGATTCTGAGGATGGGACCAATATTCATGAGTATTAACTAGAGTTATTTGAGGTGAGTCTAAAAGTCAAGAAGGTCAATAAAGCCATACTGAAAAAAGGTTAATGAACTTGAAAGAGAGAGAGAGANATGAACAAAATTTTATGGCCTTCATGTCTATATCTAAGATTGAATCTAATAAGGAAAGTGAAAATGTTGAGAATGAAGAACGCAGTGACAAATTTGAGAAAGATTCTGAGGATGGGACCAATATTCATGAGTATTAACTAGAGTTATTTGAGGTGAGTCTAAAAGTCAAGAAGGTCAATAAAGCCATACTGAAAAAAGGTTAATGAACTTGAAAGAGAGAGAGAGAAACTCAAAGATAACCTTCAGGACTCTACCAAAAAACTGGGTGAGTTGAAACTTGTTAATGAGAACTTAGGAACCAAAGTTAAATCCTTAGCAAGTGATCTTGAAAGATCTAATACTCAACTTCATTCTTTCATGAGTGGTACTCAGAAGCTTGATAATCGTTTAGGGATGAACAAGCCTGTTGGAAATAGGCATGACCTAGGATATGTTCAAAATGGTAATACTGCTATTAGTACTTCCAAGAGCACATTCGTTCCAATCACCAACAAGATTAGGAATACTGCCATTCCTAAACCCAAGGACAAGAATGTCCTAGGATCGAGGCCTACTAGACAACGTAGGATCAATCGTCCTATAAATCGGCAACAACCTCCGAGTAGGTTTGAACCTAGGTTTATTCCCACCTGTCACCATTGTGGCATACTGGAACACAAAAGACCTAGATGTCGTAAACTCACAACTAGAAGTAAAAGTCAGGATTTATCGAGTAAGGTTAACTTCCTCACCAATCAGGTTAGCCATTTAACTGAGATGATGACTCAGTTGGCTAGAATCACTTCTAAGAAGGTTTCGGTTAAGAAGAGTGGCCTGAAATGTCGTGAGATTGATCATGCTCTTAAAAGTAAGAGCATCCATGTACCCATTTGATTAGGTACTTAGGTGCATGCATGTGTAGTTCATTGAGTCCATTCTTGCATGCATTTCATTTATTTGTGTTTTGTTTTGATTTTTTGCGTTTTTGATTTTTTTAAAAAAATTTCTTTGTGCAATTGGACAATTTTTGTTGCTCATAAATACTACATTTGGAATCAAGTATGCATTCGTCTGATCTATACTGTTATTTTCATTACTTGGTTAGGTTTATTATGGAATACTGAGTATATGTTTTCTCATGTATAATCTGTACAACACACACTATGTTCTTGTGAGTGACTCTAGACCGCATGTGTGAGATTTGAGATGGCTGTCATCAGTTAGTAAAGTGACCTTGAACGTGAATTGACCTTATATTAGTTGACCTATGCTCTAATATAATCCCTTGGAAAGAAAGGAAATAAATTGTGTATCATCTTATACTCTTTTTGGAAGTCTAGTTAACTCGAACAATTAAACCCGATAGGTTTCTCATAACCTGGTGCCTATTGTCAACTGACTTGGGTTAATCGGTCTAAAGCTCATTACATGGGTCATCTTAGTCGTTTAATGAAAGAAGGGTCTGCACATAAGATGTGAAATTGGGAAATATGATGAAAAATAAAAATAAAAAATGTTTAAAAGGTTGATGCTAAAACTCAGAGGGAGAATAATTGATATAAATAAAAGGAGCATTATTTTTAGGTCCTAATGAACATTTCATTGGTTTGACTTTCATTAGTAAGGGGAAAATACTTATTTAACAGTAATGTTCGCATGTCCTTTCTCAAAAAATAAGGTTTGGAGCCATGTTTACGAGAAAATAGTGGCAACTAACACACGTGAGTCACTTATACACTTTACTCCATTTGATCTTGACTGAGTACGTGGAAAATTTTTATTGAAATTGCATTACTTGTGAACACATGCATTTTTGAGTTCATCTATAAGTCAGAGACTTGATTTAAAAAGAAAAAGGTGCTATTCTTTGATATTTTCAAAAATTCAGTGCTATTTTTGTCAAAAGTTTTTCGCCAACTTATCGCTGAGCGATGCTTGAGCGATAAAAGCAGAGGCTGTCTCGCTCGCCTCTCACTCGAGCGACAGCCTGCCTATTTGAATTTTAACGTTCTTTTTCACGATTTTTTTTTTCAAAACCCTCATTTCTTCCTCAATTTTCCTTCACAAATCGTCACATCCATTCCAAATTCATGTTTTGCCATCTTGAATTGGTCACTTTACCTCCAACATTTGGTGGATTCCCCCTCATTTGATTTCGTTTTCTCACACTTTCAAGATAACTTTCGAAAAACCTTATTTTTTTTATTTTCACATTTTTTAAGGATTTGATGGTTTTGCTTCAATTTCATCAATTGCATTTTGTATTTGGACTAATTTCATGACTTTTCATCTTGCATTTCGTCATTTGTGTGCATATTTCTTGATTTCTACATAATTTGGCAAGCTTACGGCAATTTCTTTCGTTTTTATTTGTATTTGTATTTTTTGTTTTTGATTGAGGCTTAGCATTTGGTGGTGATTAGGTTAGAAGTTATTGTTGGTTTGTAGTTGTGTTGTTTGTGAATGTGGTTGATTTTTGGAGGTTTTGGTTGATACCGTTGTTGGGCTAATTGGATTACACACTCGTGCCACGTTTTTGATAACATTTTTTTGATGTCATTTATGTTTAATGTCTCTTAGTCGATCCTCATTCACACATTTGATCACATTTGAGTTGTTATTTTAGTTGTGTTGTTGTCGTTTATATTGCAGTTGGTATTGACACCTCGAGGTGACGTCATGTCACAACGGCATGCCATCACGGCACACGTCATGTCATCACGTCACCTACGTCTAGACATCACGATATCCTTATGTGCATCCATGCTAGGGTTCGTTGCATATGTACTATTTACCTCGTTCTGCGTACATTCATGCATATAAATTTTTTTGTTTTGTTCAGTCAAGGTATTGATGTATTTGGTTTTATACATTCCAGATGCTGCCTAAGAGGGCTCGTACTACTACTGTGACACTTGGTACCTCCACATCTTATAGTTGGACTATATTTGTCTCTGCGTTTGCCCAAGACACTTTTGGGTTGCAAGGTTCCTTGAGGCACATTTTATTTGAGCGCGAGGTCATTATATCTTACTTATCACCCGACCTCACTACTATTTTCACATCTCGAGTTAAGAGTCATTGTTGGTAGAGTTGACGCCTCCTCCGCTAACATTCATGACGTTAGCGGATACACCTTTAGGCTTTTTCTTCAGGGTAGGACAATTAAGATCACACCCGATACAATATCGAGTCTAGTGCATATTCCTAGAGTCGTTCATCCCTTGTTTCCATATCTTTCCATTGACACACTTACAGTGGACTCTCTTGTCCATTCTACGATGTTTAACATACCGTTAGAGGATGGTCCAGGTATGATATGCACTAGATCTTTACCCACTGATCGACAGATTCTATTGCTGATTGTCTGCACAAATATGTTTCCAGTGTTACACAGTTCTTCATTACCTATGGAGAAGGCTCATTTTCTTTAGGCATTGTTACATGGCGATTCCATTGATTTACCCTCATTCATTTGCCAGCAGATTCTACGTGCTTTTAGAGTCACAATGACGAGGGTGGGGCTACCTTATGCTTGTTTGATATATCGATTAGTGACAGCCTTAGGAGTGAGCTTTCTTGAGGGAGTTCCGAGGTGGGTTTCTCGATCATACCACTATTTCTCATAGTAGGTCACATGCTTTTCCTGAGCTGGCTTAGCCAGTTGAACCAACTATGCCAGCTAATCATATAGATGACTTTATCTTTTTGATCCCTTGAATTTTCCTACTATTTTTTCTGTTCCTCCACCCACTGATATTCTATCTTCTTCTACCTCTACTCCTCCTCCTTATGAGTTTATACCTCCACCTGCTGATATTCTATCTGTTCCCGTCGATCTATCGGTCGCCCTGATGGGATAGATGACTGTGCTTATTATTGAGCAGTAGGCTCGGATGATGGCCGAGATTACTCAACTGAGAGCCACTACAAATCATCACACAGCTGAGTTTGCTATACTTCATGGGGCAGTTGGCTATTTACAGTGGGGCTTGTGCTGGATTAGGAGACATTGGGTTGACAATGCAGCTTCTAATGAAGGTACTGATGCTGATGGGGCTGATTTTGTGCTCAGTTACTCGATTATCCCTTGTCATTTTGTGACAATAAGGGGGAGTATTTAGTATATATATTTTATATGATGGAGTAGATATTTTTGGATGTATAGGATATTTTTGACTTGACAAGATGTATATAAAAATTTTGACTTAGAGGCATTAAATGATAATTTCAGTATTACTAGATTAAGTTTTGATGTTTTGTGGTATCAATGTTTCGTTTTGGTATATTGGGTTGCATTGATATTATATCTTAATTTAGCTTATGATATAAAACTGAAATGATGTGTTATGAGTTATAACTTCATGGATTAAATGTTTGAATTGCTTTTACACTTATCACTATTTCAAATACGTTTTACACTGGGTATTTTTGTTGTCTATTTCAGGAAACATGTAGTTTTGATAAAGGAAAAGCAAAATTCAATGAAGACAGTTAGTGTTGGTTGTGTCAGTTGTTGAGTCTGTATTTTTTTCACTACTACCTTGCCTTTAGATTGTAGTTTTGTCATAGAATGCCAAAGGGGAAGCTTGTTAGGTTTTTGATTTAACTGGCAAGTCTGTGAACAAAATGGACTAAATTTAATATGTTGTAAAAGTCAATGAGTAAGTTGCAAATAGTAGAAATTGAGTTGGATTAGGTCTATGGTTCGAGAATAGAAAAGAAGAAAAAACGGAACCGAAATTTCGCTAGATGCCGCCATGACTTAGCTCGAGCGACAGAAATGGTAACATTGCCGCTAGCATGTCGTTGAACTTCTCTTGAACGACACATAGTTGCTCGCTTGTCACCAAGCTTTCGCTTGGGTGATAGGGTTTCCCGAATAATTTTAATTCACATTTTTATGGCTTTTTCTCCTGCCCATTCAACCCCAAAACCTAAACTATAAATAGCAAATGCCTCTGAACGGTTTTTACAAGGTTGATCATCAAAGAAAACCCATATTTCTTATTATCCTTTTGTTCCAATTCATCTATAAGCTTTCAACCTTCAAAGCGTGATTTACTCTTGGCATTGAAAACATCATAACCACTTAATCCAAATCGAATTGCTACTTCATCCACATCTATCAGAGTTTTGAAAATCAATGGAAGGTGGCTGGAGAGAACACGGAGTTCTTCGTTGATCCACTGAGATAGATGAATTCATAAAGTCAGGAGTTGCTGCAGGAGTGCGCACTCCATGATGGTTTTAAAAACTGCAGCTGGGAGTTGGTATAGAAGCACGTAATCTAGGATAGCTATGGGAATTGCAATGAGGAGGTCAAAAAGTACTAGTGATAGTCATGTCTGGCGGACTGTAAGTTCAAAATTCGTTTATAGTAAGTTCAAAATTCCTTTATAGTGGATTTCTGACGGGCGAAGTGCCCGGAATTTTTACCCAGTTAGGGGTTTCTTAGTGACCATTCCTTGTGTTTGTTTATTGCTTTCATAACTACGGTATTTCAGCATAAGAAAAATTGAACGGTTTGATTAGCCATCTAGATATAATTAATAGTGACTTGTTGTTAATTAATTATTAAGTTTTAATTCCGTATAATAAACTATTCACCCCTCTCTAGGTGTAGTTTGGGTTGAATCTCGTAATTTCAATATTGATGACATACATGTGAAAAACCTTCAGGCAGTAGACTATTTAAAACATTTGGAAGAGGCCTTAAACATACTCCGAAAATATAGGATGAAACTTAATCCACTGAAATACTCTTTTGGAGTTAAATTTGGAAAGTCCCATGGTTACATAGTCAATCAGCGAGGTATAGAAGCGAACCTCAACAAAATTCAGTCCATCATAAAAATACACCCCCATTTAAATCAAAATAGGTACAAAACCTAAGGAGAAGGGACGTCAACCTAAGTAGATTTGTATTACAAGCGACACACAAATGTTCCCATTTCTTCCAAATGTTAAAGGAGTAGCGAATGTGAACATTCATTATAGCCTAATCTCATGTATTTATTGTTTATTAGAAATAACTCAATGATTTGAAATGAATTTGGAAGAAATGAACGAAATATCGGTGAAAATGGATTAAATTCAAAGTTCGGGGATCAAATTATAATTATCTAGTGGTTGATTCGGACAACAAATTGATACTTGGAGATTTTTGGGGTCAATTGGATGCAATAAGAGATCAAAAAGGAATGAAATATAATCAAGTGATCGTTACAAATTAATTTCCAACCGCACAAGATATATTATGGATTTTTCAGTTGGAGTTTAAGACCCATTTTTGGAATAGTAAACATTCGAATTCGTAATTTCTATTTCTAGAAGAATTATAGCCCTTTGAGAGAGCGTTCAAACGCATTTTGAGTAATTTCAATCGGATGTCGGGAGAGAAATTTATAAATAAAATAAAGATGGCTGCGTAGAGACATAATCATGCACGTGCGAAGGCGACTTTCAAGATCGAGAGATATGGGCAGTCTATGAAGGATCTCTGTCACCTGTCAAATTACATTTATATCATAAAATTATTCAAGAACGAGAGGCAAATTCAATATAAGTTGGTGAGGAGAACAAATCTCGCAAGGGATTGAATCAAGAAACATTAAAATCTTGAAGAATTAAATCTAGGAGTTAATAATCAATAATAGAAATTGAGCAGTGACATCTCTTTTTTGTATTTATAAATACAGGTAATGTTTTTTCATTTTTCTTTTTGTTTTATCATTAGAAACATATTTAGCTAGATGATGAAGGTGAACCTTATTATTATTTATTTTAATTCAATGACCAAGTAGTTCAGTAAATTTTTTTTCTTAATTGATCTATATGCATATTGCATTATTCGATTGCTTAATTACCAATTAAATAATTAGTTGCTTGTTGTAGTGTTGGAAGATCACAATAAGTTTAGAACACTACAATTTCAACATACGAGCAATAGATTTTAGGAATAATATGTATGGCAAGTGAAATCTTGTTGATAATCGTGTGATTGAATGCGTACTGTGCATATAAATTCAGAATCGAAATATGATTGGGTTGTGTAATGAACAAAATTAACTTATCTTGGAAAAGAAAGTTAAATAAAATTGGATTATCGATTGTCGTGTATACACAAATCATGAAAACTTATATAGGTCGAGAATTGGAAATAAAAAATAGATGAATTGGAATTCCAACACATATATATCCCATATTTAATTAGAAACAATTATAGTGAATATGTGGATAACATAGCTATAATCAAATCATCCCTTTTGTTATTTACATTTGAATTTGATAACGAGTTGATAAATTTCAACTTGAAACTTATTCCTAGTAGAACGATACTCTTAACTCTCTTAATCTATTACTTGTTAGTAATCCCATATGCTCGCAAAGTTTTGTCCAAACAAATTTTTGTGTGCTGTTGTCAGGGAATAAAGTTTTTAAACTGAATCTAGAGCCCATTTGGCCCCCATTATTCTCTCATTATAATGAGAATTTGATTTTGGAATTATAATATTTTGCAGAAGTGTGGTTAAAAATGAAGAAAAAGTTTTAGGTTTACTTTCAATATTATTTTATTGGAGAATATGTAGTTAATAAGAAGAGAGAGAAAAATGAATTATAATTTAACATGGACCAAACAAATGCTTATTAATTCACATTGGATTCGAGTTTTACTTATTTTTTTATTTCATTAATTTTGGCTACCTACTTTATCTCTCTTGTGTTTGGTGTTTTTACAAATACTATCTAGTAGTATATGCATGATTCTAACAATGGCAAGGGAGCAAAATAGTTGCAATAAGTAATCTCGACATGGATGTGATAATGATATGCTTGCAAAAGATATATATTGTGAGCTTTGTGTTTTGCATTATACTGGGCACTGTTTGCATACATGCACTGATTTTTATAGGTTAAAGCTTATGTGGCTTATATAATATTTAAGATAATGAAAACAAGAAATAGACAAATATGATGAAGTCAACCTGCTTTATGTAAGATCATGTATGCATCGATTGGGATAAGGATATCATAACTGTGGGAGATGGTCTTCTTCTATTGAACGAGAAGATACTTACAAAATATTATAATGAACTTACTAAGTTGGATGATAGCAATATGTGTGCGGGGGATCGGATATACTGGTTTGGATTTAAAGTGTTAGGATATAATTTACTTGAAAAGGCTAAAAAGAACGGATTTGCCATTGCCCATGGATTTGAACTGAGAAGCAACTATTCAACTTGAAGAAATGTCAACTATTGAAGTAGAGTATAAAAAGGATGAGAAATTAATCACAGAGGAATCAAATGAAGAAGTGGCAGTTAATGAAGATAAAATTACTCACATTCTTTCAAATTCATCAATTGTCCAATAATTGAATTTGTGATAAGATCGAAGAGGAGGTAGAAGTATGCATAGTTTAGTTTGAAATGGATGGAATATGCAATTCTTATTACATTGAAATAGGCAATGTAAAGATTTGGGGAATCAACGAAAATTGGATCAAAGTTAAAAGAAACAAATTGTGCAAAGCATCACAAGCTTTTTTTTTTTTTTTAAATGTTATGAAGATTGCCAAACCCAAGCTTATGAATATAAACAAGCGTTTATTGGGAGGCAGCACAATTTTCTTCCCTATTATTTATTATACTTTCTAGATACTAGGTAGATAGTTTTAATTGTTTTTGTGTGCTAGTTAATAGTTTAAGTAGCTTCATCCCCATATTGTCCTATAGATTGTGTTTGAGCTTATTATAAATTAGTCCATATTACTATGATTGATTTTTCTTTATTATGTCGGAGCGTGACAGTTGAAAAATGTAAAACTAACAATAGATAGGAAAATGATGTAGTCAAGTGGATCGTCTAGCTTCGATTATTTTGTTCCAAATCAGCCTTTGAAATCAGAGAAAAAATTGAGTGTCTTATTTCCTTCTTTACCATTTTATTTTATTTTATTGATAATATTTCGAGACGTTGCCTTTAAATCTAGGGATGGAAAAAAACATTGAGTCTTTTTAATTTATTTTGTACGATTTTGTGAAATTTTACTAAATTTTTTTTTTTTACATAAAAAAGAAATTGAAAAATTTTAAAAATTCAAAAAAAGAATTTTTTTTGGGTTACTTGTATGAGTTAGTTAGCCTTGCTGCAATGATTCATATATTTGGAATTACGTGTTAGTTTGTAGATTATGAATAAGTTACAAGTTTAGATTAAACCAATTTTACGATAGTTTAGGGGTGATTGAACTATTGAAGCAAGATAATGAGATGAATGAAGATTCCATGTCTGCAAACTCTTACATGGATTATCTAAGGCCAATAAAATTAAACTTAGGTGAAAATCTGAAGTTAAATGTTATTTTTGAGAACGAGTATTGCACTAATCATTGAATAAAAAGGGGAAAAAGTTGTCATGTTACAAAACTACCCTATAAAAGATCCCAATGAAGAAACTTGTTGAAAACTCCAAAAACAAAACTCAAAAATGGATCAAGTTAGTATATAAATTCAACTTTAGATAAAACCTTGGGAATGTGATTACAAAAATAAGTTTGGAGATATGTGTCTCAAGAGTGATGAAAGGATATATACATGTATATGTGTATGGAAACGAAGCAACTTATGAATTTATGATGTTTTACTTAATTTTTCATTGGATAAGTAGAAATTGATTTTTGTATTGTGATTTTAAAGTTGTTCATAAACTTAAAACAACGATTACAATCATGAGCAAATGACATGCTATCTGATCATATTTTATTAGATTACTTGATTAACTGGCCACCATTAGGTAATTAACATTGTATGTTTGTTTGTTGAGATAATCTTTATTTGAGGACAAACAAATGTTCAAGTTTGGATTATCTGTTAAGAATATTTTGTACACTTATTTAAGCCATTAAATTAGGATATTTTGTATTACTTTTGATAAGTTATCATCAAACATCATTTATTTATCATTTGTTAGAAACTACTCAACGGTTTGAAGTGAATTTGAAAGAAATGAACGAAGTATCGAAGAAAATGGATGAAATTCAAATTTCAGGGATCAAATTGCAATTATCTAGTATTTGATTCCAACCAAAAATCGATAATTGGAGATTGTTAGGGTAAATTGGATGCAATAAGAAGTAAAAAAGAATGAAATATAACCAAAGGCTCATCATAAATCAATTTCCAACCGCACAAGGCATATTCTAGGTTTTCAGCTGGAGTTTAGGACCCATTTATGAAATAGTAAACGTTCGAGTTGGAAATATTCTATTTCTAGAAGAACTATATCCCTTTCAATTAGCTTTTCAATGCATTTTGAATCGCTTGAATTAGATATCGGGAGGGAAATTTGTAACTAAAACATTGATGACTGGGAAAAGACATAATCATGCGTGCACGAGGCAGCTTTCTTTATTTGATTGAAACTCTTCTGGAAGCCAATTTGGATGTAAATCTTAACCTAGTTTCACCATATAGAAAACTAGGATGGGTAGCCATTAAATGATCTCTCTCTCACCTTTCAACTTACATTCATATTATAATATCATTCAAGAATTTGGGGCAAATTCCATATAAGTTGGAGAAGAAACTTAAAGAATTTAAAATCTTGGGGTTGATAATCAAGAATAAGAATTGGCCAATGATATCTCTTTTTTGTATTTATAAATTCTGGGTGACGTTCTTCAATTCTTTTTTTTTTTAATCATTAGGAATGTATTTACCTGGATTTCTTTCTGTTGGATAAAGATGAACCTTATTATTATTTATTTTTAATTCAAGGACCAAGTAGTTTAGTAAATTTTTTTTCTTGGTTGATTTTGTACGCTTATTGCATTATTTGATTGTTTGATCACCAATTAAATAATTAGTTGCTTGTTGTAACGTTGGGAGGCTCACAATAGGTTAAGAACGCTACGGTCTCAACATAAGAACAAGAAGCCGAGGCAAGATAGCAGGATACATTGAAAAGTTGGCCCTCACCTTAGTTATAGCATTGCAAATTTTTGACCCTATTTCCAGCACCACAACACTGAACTACTAAATAATTTCCCAATCAAGCAAGTAATACAAAAGCTTAATGCATCAGGGAAATGAATGAAAATGGTTATAGAAATGGAACAATTTGAAATAAGCTAGAAATGATGATCCGCAATCAAAGCGATATGATCTAAGGGTGTCATCGACGCGATGACAAGTCCAAGGAAGGATCCATTGCTAGTAGGAGAAGGACCGATGACTCGAACGAGGACAAACAGCTGAAAGAGGTGATGACATTGCTTGTTCAAGTTACAATCGATGATATGGAGATCGTGACGAAAAATGGGGCAAGTTCCATGTTGGGGTCGAGGCCGGAATCGGGATGGATGAACTTGGTTCGAGCAGCTGAAGACGGAGTCCAAAAGTTCTACTATGCGACCGCATAGTAGAAACGGGCATGTGGTCGC
>CAIGRK010097812.1:5130-19013 GCA_903798315.1 Fraxinus greggii
TTTTTTTTTTTTTTTACTTGTTTTCTTCTTCTCTAAATTAGTTTTGTAAATTTGGGTACTGTATATACTCTTAAAATACTACCTCTATTCACCACTGTTCTTATTTATAAGTCCCGTGTCATGTCAACATTTTTTTGGTAGCATTGACTATTTGTTGTCCATATTTATCTTTCACATCACAGATAAGTTATTTTGAAGTTTAGTTTCATGCTTACGATTTTATTTTCCTGCTGTAGTTGGCTTTGTGGTGGAGCTACTGGCCGAAACCATACCTGGTCAAATATTACTAATCACAGCTGTGGTCGATATAAAGAAGACAGTGAGAAAATGGCCGAGCGTGCAAAGCGAGACCTTTACAGATACATGCACTATCACAATCGTTATAAAGCTCATACAGACTCCTTTAAACAAGAATCTAGACTAAGGGAGACTGTAAAGGAGAAGGTGTCAAATTTGGAAGCCACAGATTCAAAATTGAGAGATTTCAGCTGGATTACAAACGGACTATGCAGGCTTTTCAGATCGAGGCGAGCTCTTTCATATTCATACCCATTTGCATTCTACATGTTTGGTGATGACTTTTTCAAGGATGAGATGACGGAAAAGGAAAGGGAAATAAAACAGCATTTATTTGAGGACCAGCAGCAGCAGCTCGAGTCTAATGTCGAGAAACTCTCTAAATTTCTTGAGGAGCCATTTGATGAGTATACTGAGGAACGGGTCATGCAAACAAGGATGCAAGTCATCAATCTTACAGTGATCACTGATGACCTTTGTAAAAAAATGTGAGTGTGTTATGAAGAAGCCTGAATCTTATCCTAGAAATGATGAAAGCTTATAGCCTTTTGATCTTCCAGGTATGAATGCATAGAGAATGACTTGTTGGGTTCGCTTCAATTCACTATTCACAATATAGCTCCATACCAGTCCAAAGGCATTGAAAGGGCGGCAGAGCTGGCCATTGGATGGAGCACACAAGCAAGCAGCATTAATAAATGTCAGAAAGCAGATGGTCAGGCCAATGGTAAAGTGACTTTTCACTGTGTTCGAATTTTTATGATGAAAACTAGGAGTGCAATTATTTTAAGGTTCAGCATTCTTCTCTGATAATGGATGGGAAATGGTTAAGCTCTTGTTGTTGGCCTTTGTATGGCTAAATGATGACAGAATTTCACCTATACGAAGACCACCATAGTTCACAGAGTGGGAACAAGAATCTGAATAATTTCATCATTGAAAAACTTTACGTGATGCCATGGCTTTTTCTGAAAACATTAAGATCCTCTAATTTGAATTTTTAATTAAGTGCTTGTTTTATAAATTTTTTGTCAAATTTCAATTTTAACCACAAATTTCATGGCCTCACAACTTTTTATCAACTTTTCAACCCGACATTTCATCAACTTTTATCAAAATTAAAAAAACTTTTATCAAAAGCTGTCAAAAAACCTCAAGTAAAAAGGACATTCTTGAGTAATATGCTGTTTTAAATTAAAATTTTCATGTCAATCTTACTCGTGTAAAGATCTTCATCAAGTCTATGAAGACATTTTTTCCTAATTTTCTCTTTTAGCATTCTAATTGTGTCTTGTTAACAGTAATGAAAGAGCAAGAAAGATAAAATAAAAGCTTATTAGTGCTTGCATATGCAGAATTCTCAAATTTTTCCAGTTTCTTATCAGATCTTTACTCACTCAACATGCAAATTTTCGTTTGCTTTTGGTTTGTATGCTACCTGAAACTCTAAACACATGCTTCCAAATTTGTAGCATTCATAAAGTTTCCATGCCCGCCTAATGATTAATCACATTGCGCAAATTTTGATCAACCTGGCTAAAGGGAGATTCTTAAGAAACTGTTCTATGAAAGCAGGCATTCCCCGGGGCTTACCAGAGTGAAGATTTGTTGAATTATAGGATCAACAATGACTTGAACACTAAACCTATCCGACAACCCTGAAATCTGTTAATTTAACTTGGATATATACAGTGGTCCATATATGCCTGCTCATGTTGTCATGTGTCATTTTGTAGGATGTATTATGCAATCAGATCTACCATCAGCATCTGGAATATCAGATGAGAGCGAACACTCATCACGAAAGCGTGCTCGAAAAGGAAGTTTCGAGAGCAGCCTGTTTGATCTCAACTTGCCTGCAAAGTTTAATTAGTTTAGTTGATTCTTAGAGTTTCTATATACTTTAAATTCCCGGTGTGTCTTTTACTTACAAAGCAACTCCATCTAAAAGCTCAGAGAGCGAGATATGCTGTTTCTTTTTGTTCCCCATTTTGTGCAGACACGGCAGATGTGAAAACTAGAATTTCATATATTTTGAAGGATTGTTACTTGGATATGGGTATCTTGTATATAATCTTTTGTTGGGATTCCTAACAGTGGTGAATAATTGTGTATATTTTCGCAGCAGAGTTCTTTGTATCTACTGTTCTTTGTAGTTTTTCGCTATATCTTTCTTGGTGGTTATTGTTAATGCTACAATTTATGAATAATTGGAAAAAGGCTCCAAGTACTTCTAGTTATACTTTCAAAAAATTATTTAAATGTGTTCAAAAATGACTTGTGAATTTGAGGAATAGATTCTGATTTTTCAAAAATCCTGTCAATTAGACCCTTGATATTCAGGTTACTCGACTAGATGTTTTCCTAGATTGGTAGGTTACACTTTTAAGTTGGATTTGCTCAAAATAAAATAACATTGAATTATGGGGAGTATTTTACAAAAAATCTAAATACTGTGCAAAAAAAAAAAAAGTAAATTTCAATTCATGGGCACATGGTTAATGCAACTACGCTATAGCATACTAGAACAAATGACGAAGGGTAAATTCGTAATCTGAAAAAGAAACCCAAGGATACAATAGTCCAACGACTCCAAATTATCTCCGGTAACGAACTCCTGAATTCCGTTTCATTTCCCGCCATTAATTCGTTACATGATACTGTTATATATACACATGCATACATACAAATTCTTCACTCACTATTCCACTCACACACTGCACCAAAATCAACCATAAAAATGGCGATTCCTCTCCGATTCCAGCTCCTCATCCTCCTATTGATCCTCATTTTTATCTCTCTCTTCATCTCCGGCGCCACCTCCAAAGACACCACTCTCGACGCTGGCGCTTCTGTTCCATCTATTTCTCCATCGTCAACAGTTCTCCAGCAGTCTCATACCTATTCCCCCACTCTCTTCGCCACCATCCTGTCAACTCTAGGTTTTCAGGAACTTTCTACTGCCACTGCCTCCGCCAATCTCTCCGCCATTACGCCGCTCACTATCTTCGCCCCCTTCGACTCCTCACTCCTGACTTGCCCATCGTGCTCTCTTCCTCTCCTACTTCAAGAGCTCTCCGTCCCAGGCCTCTACCCGCTGCATTTTCTTCACTCCTTGGCTTTCGGGACGAAGATCGAAACTCTAGCTCCCAACCACTGCGTCACAATCACTACCAGCTACACCACCTCCGCCGCCGCTGGGCATACTAACAAGGGAAAGATTTTTGTCAACGGATTGGAAATCACGCGTCCTGATTTGTTCAACAATGGTCTCGTTGTTATTCATGGTCTTCAGGGCTTCGTCTCGCATCTGTCTCCTCTATCATGTAATGTTGAGCGCATGACGTCACTTTCCTTCCCTCCACCGGCGCTGTCTACATCAGTTACCACGCCGTTCTCGTCTATCACGCGCTTGATGTTGAAGGATGCTATCCTCCGCCTCCGAACCACCGGCTACAGCGTTGTTTCTCTTGCTCTCCGCGTGAAATTCGCTGAACTCTCGGAGTTGAAGGTTATGACGGTGTTCGCTTTAGACGACACCTCCATCTTCTCCAGCGGAGGTAACGCTTACCTGTCTAACTTCAGGTACCACGTGGTTCCGAACAAGAGACTGACAGCGGCTGAACTTGTTAGTCTACAGGCTGCTACTGTTCTACCGACCATGGAAGCTGGCCAGAACCTGGTAGTGACCACCGCCGGTGGAGGAGGTCCGTTGGCTCCAATGAAAATCAATTACGTTAGAATCACGACCATTGATCTGCTGCACAACAGCAGGATCGTGATCCATGGAATCTCAGTGCCGTTTCCTCACATGCATCATCCAGTGGCTGAGAAGGAGACATTTGAACAGATTCAACAGCCTCAGTGCGATCAGTTTGAATGGAATACTGGGGTCTGTCAGGCTAATGCTCAAGTGCCTGAAGCTGTCATTACATCCACCGTTGATTCTGATGACCACCATGGTCTCTGATTACTGATGTAATCATCTTCCTAGCTATTCTACTGTTGCAGGCTGATTAGTGTACGTAACTGTTCTTTGTGGATGAATGAAGAAATATTAGCAATATATTTTGAATAATTTCTTTCTCTATATTTGTGCATGAATGAATATTAATGAATCTTTGTCCAGTTAGTTAATTATTCCATAGTTGATCGACTCGTTTGATTTAAAAATTTAAACAAACGTTATTTGCGTCTAAGGGTGCATGTTTGAAGATAAAATTGAAACACTTCTACATGGCTTGTCTTTCTTTCTTCATCTCGATCTAGGACATAACATATTATTCACAGCAATAGTTTTGTGATTCTAATTTGTCAATTAATGTAACGTTGATAAATCAATTCAATTATTTGGCAGCAGGTAAAGAGAAAATGGTAAATAATTTTAGTAGTCGTGATTCTTTTGCTTTTGTTGTGCTTGCTACTACTTTAGTCAGTGATGCAAATTTGGGCTCATTAATTTTCTCTGTAATCAGCCCAAGTTTGGTTTCCTTCTTGGGCCATTATTTACATGGGCCTTTTTAAGTGGAAATGGGCAGGGGCAGGTTTATGATTTAGGGCTGTTTGACAAATTTTTGATAAAATGTTTTAGTAGCTTTTAATTAAAATTTAATAAAATATGTGGGGGTGTTTGCCTCCCATTAATTTGAGAAAAATAAAGTAATGTATAATATTTTTTTTGGAGAATGTGTGATTGAAAATTAAAGTAATTTTATTTGTTCCGTGTGTAAAATATTTTATTGGGTGAATGTATGGCGAAAAATCTTACTGTAGCAAATAATTTTATGAAATAATGGTAGATAAACACGAGCTCAATATGTCCAGTAAAATTAAGAGTAATTCGCTTTGGTGTCTTTTTTGTGAATTTTCAATGCCCCTCTCGTATTTGGTGGCGTTGGCCTCGGTTTCTTCACTAATCTTTCTACACTTGATAAAGCTTCTGTTTGGCTTCTTTACGTTGCAGAAAGTGATATTATGATGATTGGAGGAACCAAAAATGAATGTTATTGACACAAAGATTCAAAGTGGTAGAATACTTGAAGAATTTTTATATATTTTTTTTCCTTTCGTGATTAAAAAAAAATTATAATTACATTATTTTGTTGAGCTAGTAGAAACATTGCTAATCTCCTATTTACATAAGTCACACGTTGCGGCTTGTTGCTAATAATTAATTAAAGATTCTGTATGAGCTATTAAAGTATCAAATTACACTTTTAATTTGTGATTCTTAATTCATTTGAGGCTGAACTGAATTAAATGTCATTTTCTGTCATTTATCAAATAAGAATCTCTTGCACGCTGGCTTGGGAGTATGGAAAATCTGTCATTTATTGACAATTAATCGAAGTAATCAATGTTAAGATAGTATGTCTGTCAGATTATTTTGAATAATTAATGGTAATCATAATCAATAATTTACTAGATGCATGGAAATTTGACTTCCTGCTGTCTAATTTCCCAACAATGACAAAATTGAATGAATTTGCAATTCATGTCACGTTCCATCCATCCATATGTGGACAAGCACTTAATTTGTTACAAGTTTCATATTAAGATATTTCATGATAATATGAGACTCAGAAGTAGTCGTTACGATTTTCTCCTCTTTTTAATTGGCGCTGATTATTATAGTCTACTTTATTTTTATAGTTGAGTTACTTCAAAGAATCAGTATTATACTAGAAATGATCATAGATTCTCTTTGATATGACCATTACAAACATTTTAGAGAGATTGTTCAATGTTCGTATGAACCAACAAAATAAGTATTATTTATAAGCAACGTAAAGCTCTGTTGAAACCCGAAAAGATGCCAAACCTTTTTTTCTTTATTGGGTGCCCTTTTCAGCTAACCATTGACAACATTTATGAGTTAAGAGAGCCAAATGTAAGTTGAAAGTGCTTGAACTTTTAACAAGAATATGGTCTTCTTGGCATGCAATTAGCACTAAAAGTCCCATGAAAAACTTAGAAAAATCTCCTTTACTAAACTTTTTGTGAGCTGTGACTGATAAAATGTTGCACCTTTTTCATTTTTGTATTTAGACAGGGAAGAGTTGTTTGCTAGATAATGGAAAGCAAAGCACAAATGAGGATGTGTCATCTCACTCTGAGCCATTCCTTTTTTGCATTTGTTTTGACCTTCACCTTTCACCCCTTTTTAGGTAATTCAAACCCCAATGTAAACAACTTTTTTTTTTCCCAACTGTTTGCAGCCATTCAATGCACGATTGGTTCACCCTGTCCAACAGTATTGGCTTTGATCTCTCTTGTATTCCGAGAGGAATTCGTTTGTACACGCATTAGAGAAATTGATGTCCAATTTCCAGTATGATGAAAAAAGGGTACAGAAGGAACACAGATAGAACAAGACCAATTCTCGAAATATTTTCTGGATATTCTTAAATGATTATTCAAGAAAAAGAAATTGAAGAAGTTCTTGAGAGTCTTACGAGATTCAATTTTCTCTCTCTCTCTTTCTTTTCTTATCAACCACGCATTCTTCAATAAAATAATATTACACTTAAATTTAAAATTTTATTTTCTTTTCTAACTAATGTATTTTTCAAAAAATTTATAATGTCAAATAATGGGGCCAAACGGTTACGCTTCTGTTTGGGTTTTTATTGGGCAAGGTGCATGAGAATCCTGTACTCTATTTCAGGCATTAAATGCCCATCGACTTTCTGAATAAAAAGCCAATTCCCCCAAACTATTTCTTCTTTTTATGCACATTAACCTTGCATTCCAAAAGTCACACCAAAGGTGCCATTGCTTTTCTAAGACAGTTGACTCACCAGTCAAAACATAAATAGTAACCCTTTCATTTTCAAGCTCATTGCCTTGTCCTCCCTCGCTCTCTTAATTTTAGTTAAACCAACCACATGACATGTGAGGGTCGCGTCACGCTCGCTCATCAGTGCATAAGATTTCAATTACACGCCTCTCGATCTATGTCGAAACGTATGCCTCCGGCGCACTCACTGCATATAACATGTTGCATTTTGATAAGAAAATAAGTGTATAGTACAATTAAGTTCTGCTTAATCCAGCTTAGGAGAAGGTATGTTGGTCAGTTGGTGTAAACATTTACATGGCTTAGGACTTGCTATATATTAGGCAGTGGGGTGGTGTGAGTACTGATAAAAGATTCAAGTTTTTGAACCCGTTTGGTCATTAGAACAGTAGATTCTGATTCAGCTTTCCGAGAATTCGTGTGTGTGTGTGTGTGAATTGTCTCTCTCTATTACTGAAATGTTACCATTGTTTCTCAGAAACAGCAGTATATTCTTGTTGTTACCAAATTTAATGTTTCTTGGACCTTTCTTACACAACGTTTTTTTATTCTGTTCGAACCCTTGTCACTTTCTGTTGAATATGAAGTCGATGCATTTAATGTTGTTTCAGTGAATTTTCACAAATGGGGTCTCAGATTTTTGTTGGGTTTCTATATTTATGAAGGAATTTGCATCTGTTCAACTGCTTACATATGGATTTGACATTCTAAGACCTAACAAAGGTATGTTTCTTTTCCCTTTTCTCCCTATATAAACTGTATGCCATAGCCGAAGTCATTATCAAGAAGAAATTTTCCTTTCAGTTGTTCAAGTTTTTATTACTCCATGGTATTCGGAGATTTATTTATGCCTGTCACTTGTAGATTAGGATTTAGATTTTATAGCCGTCTTCTTGTCGTCTATGGCGTAGTTTTACTCCTCGTTATAGTGTTAGTTCTCCCAGGATTGTACCGTGAGAACATCTTTGCCATATCTTGTTGAATTAAAATGTTAACTATGAAGCACAATTTGTCTAATTTGATAAATTTTCAACTAAAGACGGTCTTCTTTTCGACTTTTGATGATTAAACCAGGTCAGAACTGAGGAAGAAAAGTTCAGCGTCTGCTAGGCTTCTTACCGTTTTGATTTGGTGAAAATTTCATTAATCAAGTTCTGAGTGATCGTGTCGAGTTGAAAGTTAACACATTTTGGCAATGGGGCATTTGAAAAATTTTGAAGCCAAGAGTAGCCAACTGCCCCTTGGTGGGGCTCAAATTTATCTGAAAGAAGAGGTAATCTTGTTACTTTTCTTGTTGTGCAGCTTATTTTTACAACTATAATACTTCTTGTGATGCCCTGCTCACTGTTGTAGATTATACAGCTTCAGAAACAACTAGAGGACCAAATCATAGTAAGGAGTGCACTCGAGAAAGCAATGAATTACTGGCCTCTCTTGGACGATCCAAAATATAAATCACTTAACCAGGTGTTCTCTTAGTTCATTATGGTGATACAAGTTTGTTTTGACACGAAAAACTCAATATTAACTTATGACAATGTGCTTAAGAGAGTCGACAATTGAACTTTTCTTCTTTAGTTTGTTCTGACTTAAATATTTCTCATCGTGCTTGCTTGTGAACAGCCTGCTGGTGATCTTATAAAAGAAATTGCTGTATTGGAGTTGGAAGTTGCATACTTGGAGAAATATCTACTATCAAAGTATAGGAGAACCTTTTCAAAACGGTTATCCACCTTACCTACAATGGATGAACGAGCAAGCGCGAATTCAGAAACTCCTAAACAGATGTTACCGGAATTTTTCAAACCTGGTTTAACGCTTTCGAAAGAAAGTTCAATCACGTTTGTGCCACCTCGAAATTCAGTCGACAATTTACATATGAAATGCAATGACATTTTGGGAGCAGAAACACTAATTGATACTGGTATAGGCAGAAGCCAATCATCACTATCTCAGCGTTCGACTTGTGCTTTCAGAACTTCTCCATCTCAAGCTGCTGCTGAAGCTGTAGACTTGCACCATTCTTTACCATTATCGATGTTGGAGGTAGTGGCAAAAAAAAAAGTAGCTTAAAAGTAATTTTCAAAACGTTGAAATTTAGCCTCTTGGAAAATTTATAAATGGTTTATATTGAGGAATAGTAGTGGTCCCATAAAACATGAGGATAATAATGAATAGTAGCTATGAACGTGTGGTTGAAATTTATGTCTAATTTTGACTGAATTTATAAATCATTTATAAATTTTTCAACGATCAGAGGCCTTAGTTAAGACTATCGAATTGTGCATTGTTGTGTCTTTTCGCCAGAGGGCTCAGGGCTCTACCTCAAGTGCCAGTTTAGTAGAGCAAATTGGATCCAATTTTCCTGATCGTGCTCAAGAAACACCTAATTGGCTTTCCGAGGAGATGATTAAGTGCATCTCAACTATATATTTTCATCTCTCGGACTCACCTTTGATCAATCATGAATTCAGTTCAGCTATTTCACATTCGTCTCCAATAAGTAAATTTTCTCCAAGGCAATGTGAAGAAAACTCATGGATGAAAAGTCCTTTATATATTGGAGCATCTAAAGAATTTTCCGGACCTTTCTTTGCAATGGTTGAAGTTCGAGGCATCCTTAGAGATAGCCAAAGACTAAATGCTATTGAAGACCTACTACAATATTTTAGGTACTCAAGTCTTCTAGTTTCTGCGTAGTTGTGCTAGTGCTATTTTTTTTTTTTTTTAACTTGCAGTGAGATTATCTGTTACTTTATTACAATTTGTTGATGTCAAAGCGGATTTCCAGTCTGGATTTGAACTTAACCACACAAGGTGGAACCAGAAAATCCCACTGCAAACAAAGCTCGAACATGTTGGCGAAAAAGATATTTAAAAGTAACTTTACTTTCAAGCTTAGCCAAACACGCTCTTATTCCTTTGGAAGTGTTGAATTTCAGCAGATATTATTAGTAATACTGAAACATCATTACTACTTGATTTCAGGTTTCTCATTTCTAGGTTGGCACAAGTTGATCCCGGTAAACTGAAGCATGAAGAGAAATTAGCTTTCTGGATTAATGTTCACAATGCTCTGGTGATGCACGTAAGAATTCAGTTTTTTCCATTTTCATTATCCTGCACTATGAGGCAGAAATCAAGTGTGACTCATTTATGCAACAGGCATTTTTGGTGTATGGTATTCCACGAGGAAATCTAAAAAGGTTTTCTCTCGTCCTCAAGGTAACAAGAAGCTAAGAAAAAATTCTGAAGAATTGTAGCATATTCTTTCTTTTTTGATCTGAATAACTTCTTATATGATCCAGGCTGCATATAACATTGGAGGCAATACTGTAAGCATTGACGCAATGCAGAGTTCTATTTTAGGATGCAGATTGCCTCGTCCAGCTCAAGTAAACCCAAATTTTCTGTTATATATAAATAGTTAACTAAGTTAATCGCGTCAAGTTCTTATGTCTTTAGCTAAGATATTTCCCAATCAATTTTCATGCAACTGAAACACTTTTAAATTAACATGTGTTCATGGCCTGATGGAACGTAAATTTTGCTTATAGGGGATACAATCATTATTTTTTCCCAAGGCAAAACCTAAAACCGGAGACTCTCAGAAGGCTTACGCAATACATCATCCAGAAACTCGTCTACATTTTGCACTCTGCTTGGGATGTCAGTCGGATCCATCTGTAAGTGTTAAATGTTTTAGACATGAGCTAATAACTTCATTCTTTTAAGATTCCTGTGGCTTGCATAGTAAGGTGGACTATGCAGCACCGACAATATTAAACCAGAAAAAGAGCACATGCCCTTGATGTGAGCATTGGAGCAGATATTTTTCAGGTCAAATGCTTCCAATTTTCTTCCAGTAACTTTTAATCTTTTGCAGGTTCGTTTATATACACCCAAAAAAGTGTTCCAGGAACTGGAAATAGCGAAAGACGAGTACATCCAGTCAAACGTCAGGCTACATAAAGAACAAAGATTACTCGTCCCAAAGAATGTTGAATATTATGTAAAGGGGATGGGCTTATATCCTGCTGGTATTGCAGAAGTAATTGAGCATTCAATGCTCGATTCTTTGAGAAAGAAGCCTCAGCAAGGAAAACTATGGAAGAAAATTGAATGGATTCCTCACAATTTTACTTTCCAGTTCTTGCTTTCAAATGAANATTGAGCATTCAATGCTCGATTCTCTGAGAAAGAAGCCTCAGCAAGGAAAACTATGGAAGAAAATTGAATGGATTCCTCACAATTTTACTTTCCAGTTCTTGCTTTCAAATGAACTCATCCAGTGACCTCCATAGCTGCAATCTGCTAAATGTCGTCAGTGAGTTGATGCAGACTTCACAACTTCATCGTCTGGTGAAATTTCATCATACAGATTTGAATGACAGATGAATCATATAACCAAACTTTTTATCAAGAATGATGCAGTCGAGGTTCAGGAGTTGTACTTTGAGGAATAATAATGGAAAGGTGGCTCGAGAACTTGAAGTGATAAACGTTGAATATGCGCCATCGAGCTTCTGTAGTTTATCATCGGTTCATAGTTTCTCTAGAAGCACCAAAATGTGATTCAACTGTCATTCCAAATAGCTGCAAATGCAATAATGAATGTTTAAGAGACAGATTGGAAGTTGTAAGTAACCTGAATATCAAGTGCCTGTTTGGCTGATAAGAATTCAGGAATTTTCTTATGTTACAAAAAATGTGAAATTTTGTCCAATTTTAAGGCTCGGATATGTGGGAAAGATGTTAAATATTTCTTGTATGGTAAAAAATGTATTAGTCTGCAGATAAATAAGTGGAGACTAATGTTGCCTGTGTAAAATTAGAGACTGCAGTAACTTGATCGATGTCAACATAGAAATTGCTAAAATCTTTAGAATATAAAAAGAATTGAGATTTATAATACATATTGCCCCATCGTGAAATTCCTGTATGACGTCTAAAAATAAAGGAAAATGTATGAATTCATACCTAGTTTTCGACATTACTACACTTTTTAACTTTGCCAGGGCAGATTGCCTTAGAGTTTGCACAAATCAGCTACAATATTTCTCGAACATTGCACCTCAGGACATTTTTTTATTGTCTCAATCTTTCGAGTCAATAAACTCTCCTTCAAATGTCCCATAAATAAAGGTGGGTCGAAATTGGTGAAAATGCACAGCACTTTCTACTATTTGAATTTCAACTTGTGATTCCTCACCAGCCCATGTTCTTCTGATGGTTCATGTAAACCACGTATAAAATGTAGGAGACTTTGAAACATTTGATGAGTGTGGGATCACAATGACAAAATTCAATTGTAGACAGGGAAAAGCTTCAAAATGCAGTGAATGTGTAACATATATATTAAGGATCTTAAAAAGCCGCTTTTGGAGCTTTTTTAACCCAAGAAACGACTTGATAGTTTTGAATTGAGCTTACTAAGATAATTCTATCTGTTTGGGAGTCGAAGAAATTGTAAGATCCATGTACATTGAATTGAATGAAGAGCTCTAAGTGTAAAATCTGTTCAGTTATTAATTGCTGTCAATTTATCATAATAATTTAAATTGGTGATGAATTGAATCAAATTGAATCGTTTTGTGACTTGTATAAGTAGTCTATGAATATTTCTGTAGAATGTTTGTATGAAGAAGAGGAAGATTCGTCGTGACAATGAAATTTTGAAATTATCAGATTGGTACGCTGATGTTTTGAAACTAGCTTGTAGCCAGTGGATTTGTGCTATTATGACTATTATTGCTTCATGTATCAGACTGAAAACAATCAAAAAATTATGATGTATAAATTGACAGAACACTGAACGCCAATAACTATAAACTCCTCGTCCCACCCCTGGCAGTGGGTGAACTCAAGGCCGGCCTTCTCATTCCCTAGTTTCAGACAATGGCTCTGTCTCCTCCTCCCTCTCCACATGCAAGTTTTTTCAAAATGGCCAATAAGGGTTAGTCCAAAAGATTTCCGCAAATCAGAGAGAGCCTTCACTCGGTTCTGAGTCGAGGAGTCCATTTAAGGGGTAAGAGTGATGGTACAGCAGCCAAAGCAGCAGTTACTATCATTGGAGTGATCTCTATCTTGATTTTAGCTGGTTTTGAGCCGAGTATAAGATGGGGTAATCATTTTAAGTTTTTGCACGTATTTCTGCTTCAACAGAACAATGATAAGTGCACAGCAGTCGATTGTCCAACTAGGAAGGTCCCAGTGATGGAAATTGGCGAATGGAGGTGCATTGTTAAAGTAACAACATCCTTGTTGGAACTTGCTACATATACATCAAGATTTATATAAGGATACGTGTCACTTTACCATTTGCCAGCTTAAAACACAATAAATTTTTTCTTCCAATCTTTTTCCTCCATATCGTATTATGTAATCTATTATGTACATTTTTTTATGTAAAAGTAGCAAACTCCTTGTTAAAGAAAGAGTCGAAATTCTATTTGAATCCGGTGTCTCAACACCCAATGTGAACTATGGTTGTTGATGAAATGGTATCTATGCATAGAATTAATTTATATGAAACATTCTTTGTTGACATTTTCCTTGACACCCCCTATATGTTAAAATCTCGTCAGTGATGCAAAAGATTGATATAAAAATCAATGGAGATGATTGATGTCATCTGTTAGAATGTCAAGTTTAATGTACATGTAGTACGATTGTTTATGTATATTCCCTTCTTTTTTATATTAGCATTGTCAACTTTCTTGATAAATGTCAAATCTAAGATTGGTTTACAAGACATGTCGAAACTAGGATTGGTTAGTTATGAAAT
>CAIGRK010097841.1:0-10953 GCA_903798315.1 Fraxinus greggii
ACTTGGGCGATGATGGGCCTCTGCATCAATTCCGTCTTGGATCCTTTACATGGTTTTATTCGGACCCAACTTTCAAATCTTCTAATTGGGCTTCTCCCTCTGAATCATTTAATTGGACAATTGAGCTTCATTCTCTGGACCATTTAATTGAGCAATTGAGTTTCATTCTTTGGACCATTTAATTAGACTTCATTTTTATGTGTTAACACCCGCCTAATCGGATAAACGGGGCGGGGACGGAGGGAGGATCATTGCCTCAAAGCGGGTACATGGCGAGTACGGGAATCATAGTCCCCGCTTCGCTACGCTTCCAATTTAATGTTAATTTTAAATTTAAGTTTTTTATCAAACAAAAATAATAGATTTATCATATTTTTAAAGAGAACATAAGTTGTTCCTGAGAAATTAGTAAAAAAAAAATAATATTTACTAAGTAAAGACATAAAAAAATAAAAGCAAAAAATAAAATAAATAAAAAGAAAAAATAAAAAATAAATGGGCGCTATAAATGGGGTGGAGGACCTGCCACGCCCCGCCTCTATTCGCCCCGAACCCGTCCCATCCCGCTTTAGACGAGTATATGGATGGTGTAAGACAATAAAAATATCTGATGGGACGGGGGTGGGAATGACTGAATCGTCACATACCCGTCTCATTTACATCCCTGAAAAGTAGAATGGGACGAACTTGATAGAAATCACCGTTTGCGCCCAGGAAAGGTTGAATAGGGATGTCACTACCAAAAATGGAACACTGGTACTCAAACAGAAACAAGGGAAAAGTACAAGGACCCTTTGTGCAAAAATGGGAAAAATTGGACAGCCGATTTTTTAGCTTTCTTGTCCGTATTTTTGATGTACAAATGTATTTTTCTCAAAAGCTAGGGTTTTCAAAATTCGTCTCTCTCTTCTCAGGTTCATCTCTCTTTCCATAGTTTCAGACTCACGCTTGGATGTTTGTATGAATTTATTTACACGCATTGTGTAAGGGCAATTGTGTGAAGGAATTGTTAATATTGAAGTGCTACAACCGATCTCATCTTTTACTGTAAACAATCCTATGCATCTGGAGAACCTGATATTTTGAACTTCTGATTCGTTTCATCTATTTAATCTTAACTTTTTTTCTTGCATTTAACTGGTGCTGGCGTTTAATTTATTGATTATTTTCTTTGGTAATGGATGGACGCGGAAATAGCTGTTTTGGTGGTTTAGAGGTGTTTTGTTTTGATTTTTGTGATTTCTGCTAATTATTTTTTTCTCCTTGCGTGTTTCCAATCAGGGGTTTGAATTTTGATATATTTGAAACGCTCTTCAAATTGGATTGAAAATTTTGTAGTGCTGAAATTTAGGCCGGGCAAATAGATTTTAAAGATTTCATTTTGGAAAATGACTTCATGGGCAGACGCTGTTGAGACTGGATCTTCTGATAACACTGGCACTAGTGGTGGGAACAAAGGCGCATCCGCTCCCACCAAGCCAACCTATGTTCCACCTCATCTTCGGAACAGGCCTCCAGCCTCGGAACCTCCTGCTTCATCACTTAGTGGCCCACCATCTGGTAATGATAGGTTAAAGTACGGCATACCCACAAGTGGGTCTCGATGGAGTGGTCCAAGGTCTGAACAAGGACGTCAGGGACTTGTTGGAGGCCATAGAAGTGGCGGCTGGGGTGGCAGAAGTGGCTGGGGTGGCAGGGAACGGGAGGTGAATCCTTTTGGTGATGACGATATGGATGCTAATGCGGAGAGTGCATTTGAGGAGCAGGAGAATTCAGGTATCAACTTTGATGCTTACGAGGATATTCCCGTGGAGACAAGTGGGGATAATGTACCTCTGCCTGTGAATGCATTTGCCGAGATAGATTTAGGTGAAGCGCTGAATTTGAATATTCGGAGGTGTAAGTATGTCAAGCCAACTCCTGTTCAGCGATACGCAATACCCATTTCTCTAGCTGGAAGAGACTTGATGGCTTGCGCGCAGACGGGATCTGGAAAGACAGCCGCCTTTTGCTTCCCTATTATTAGTGGAATTATGCGAGGCCATTTTCCACAAAGACCACGTGGAGTGCGGACTGTTTTTCCACTTGCTCTTATTCTTTCACCGACGAGAGAACTCTCAATGCAGGTGATCTGTTATTTAATGGATATTAGTGATGTGCCCAATACTTGTGCATTTTAATTTTTCAAATTTCTGAGTTGGAATCCACAAATGATGTGTTGCATTTAACATGCAGATACATGATGAAGCTAGAAAGTTTTCTTATCAAACCGGTGTCAGAGTGGTTGTGGCTTATGGAGGGGCGCCAATAAATCAGCAGGTTTTCTTCCTGAAGAACCACGACACATCACACAATGTTTTTTGAACACGTCATGTTCTTCCCTCACAAATTGCCTCTTCTCCCTTCCCTATTATTTCCTTTTGTGTTTTTCAAATTCTGTTTTGTGGTCAATCATATTTCAAAGTTGAAGGTGGGTAGGTACACATGGAGGTTAATTTGACTACTAAATGCATTTGTCAACAACTTCTATCTACTTTGATATACTTTTTACAACCTAGTTTAGGACATAATTTACTGCTGATAAAATTTTGATAATACAGACTTGTAAAATTTTGGAATGGGATAACGTAGGATTAAGCAAGTGTTTGAGCTCCATTCTCTAAAAATTAATTTTTCCCCAATCTCATTTTCTACCACACATTCTCCCAATAAAATAATTTTACACGTAAACTCCAAGCTTTTCCCTACTTTTTAACCACACATTTTCCAAAAAAATTACTACTACAAAATCTATCTCTCTCTCAAAAATGGGGCTCAAATAGAGTCTAAAAAATGAGAAGCTTTTTACTTGCATCTCTTAACTATATTATGCATAAAGATAAAAGTTGTCGGCTATATTAACGATTTTTCTAAATAAAATGCAGTCGTCCCTCATGCAACTTCGGTTCAACCTTTATATAAGGCTACTCTAATATAAAATGCCAAAATATTTTAGATTCACAAATATAATAAACTCTTAATGTACACTTTTATACAAATATACTATGATTTTTTTCCATAGATGTTCATTTTAGTATGTTATTGTAACTGTCATGAAAACAGATGCACACACCATCCCTCTCCTCCGGTAGAACTTAACCATCCCATTTCTAAAATAGGTTCTATGGATATTCGAAAGTTAAATTTTATCTATTTCTGCTATATACTCCTAAAGGTAAGTATAAGGAGAGAGAACTTTTGTAGCTTTATAGCTTCAGTCAGGATTTTCTCATTTATGTGATTTACCATCTCCAAGTTATGATTTCTGAAGTCTGTGCTGTCAAGATTTCAATCAATTCTTGCCAATCTCCGTATGTTTAATTTTTGCACAAATAGGCATACTGGTTCCATGAGATTCCAATTTTTCTTTTTCCCCGAAGCTATTAATGTACATGTCCTCTTCCTAGTCTTACGAGCCTAAAACTATATAAATGAATTACATGCTTACAATTTACATCAGCGTTATTGGTAAAAAAATTCCTTGCTCTGACATCTTATATTCCCCAGTAATCCTGAAATAAGTTGCTGCATATGCTATGCTATCTATACACTAGATTTTGGTTTAAAACCCAGTTTGAATGACAATTTTACTAGGTATATACCATCTGCATTAGATCATAAAAATATATTTTTGTTTTCTGGTCTCTTTATCTTGACTTCTGTGTACTGAAGATTTTTTTTTTTTTTTAAAATATTGTCTTGCCCTTGGGAGTTCATGATGCATCCAAGTTTCGTGTCAATATTAATGTTTTTGACAATTAATGTTGCATGTGCCTCATCTTCAGCAATATGATAGCAATGACAGTTCTTTTAAATTTTATTCTTATTGGGAATTCACAGTACATAATTTTGAATTTATGTACATTTATAGAGATCAACTATTTATTATTAGAGATTACATAGCGTAGTATGCTAATAGATTTGATATTAGAAGTGTTCTAGTGTCATAAATGTTGGTTTAATAGTCAAAACCCATTCTCCTCTTTTATGTGAGTTTCTACCTCCCCACATTCTTTTTTTTCCTACAATGTTTTAGTGGTGCATAAGAAACCCAAGAACATTGGTAAAATCTCTTCCCTTTGCCTTCTTTTCTCATATGACTATTTATTTATCTTTTTAACAGCATCAATCTGCTTCAATTCTGATTTAATGGATTTGAAGCTAGAAACATTTAAAGCAATTGAGGAAAAAGATTTATTTTGCAGTTAACTCAAACAAATAATTATTTTTCATGACATTTGAGATTTGTATCCTATAAATAGTCAGACACCTTTTATAGGCCCTTTTAAAATGTTCTGTTGATTTTATGGAATTTTTGCTTAAGTGTAGAGATACTATTTTTGAAGTGGTCCTGCAGCTAATTAATTTGTTTGCAGCTGCGTGAACTCGAGAGAGGAGTTGATATTCTGGTGGCAACTCCTGGAAGATTGGTTGATTTGCTTGAGAGAGCCAAAGTTTCATTACAAATGATTAGATATTTGGCTCTTGATGAAGCAGATCGAATGCTGGATATGGGGTTTGAGCCTCAAATCAGAAAGATAGTGGAACAAATGGATATGCCTCCTTGTGGTGAAAGACAGACAATGCTGTTTAGTGCCACCTTTCCAAAAGAGATACAGGTCGTTATTGTAGATGATCTATTTATTGCTATATTTTGGATTTGCTGTCCTATTTTTAAAGGTCTTTCTCGTTGTCATTTGTTTTTCTTTTCCCATTTTCTCCTTAAGTAGCATGAGATTTATTGTTGTCTGTCTTTGGGCAGTGGTTATATGCTGACGGTCTCATTTAACTGCGACAAAATTTTCCTTGTTTTGTGACATCAAGTTATTTATGAGGTTTCCACATTTCTAACTTTGACTTGTTGGGTAATGAACCTAATGGTAGTTTGGACAGAACAATGGAAAAAGAGTTGTCTTAAAGGAATATGAGCATAAACTCGAGCATCTTAAAACCAAAACAAAGATATACTTGATTCTTGAGCTTGATTATGTAGGTGCCATGGATTATTTACTTGCTCGGTGCTTACATTATTAAGCAATTGAGGATATGTCATTGCAAGGAATGTTATATTCTTGCTGAAGATTGTTACGTTGTTAGCCAATAGTAATCTTCTGAGCTTCTGATTGTTGGCATGCAGAGACTGGCATCTGATTTTCTTTCCAATTACATATTTTTGACTGTTGGACGGGTTGGTTCAAGTACGGACTTAATCGTTCAAAGAGTTGAATTTGTTCATGAGAATGACAAGAGAAGCTATTTGATGGATCTTCTTCATGCACAGAGGGCTGACGGAATCAATGGAAAGGTAGTTAATGATATTCTGATGGATGCATGCGTACCAATTTACTTTCGTTTGATTACGCTATTTATTTAGTTGTATGACTTGACCATAATTGAGATTTGTGACAGCTTTTGTTTACTATTCAATCATAACACCTTCCCTCTCCCCCTCTATCTAGACCTTCTCTCCTCCCCTGTGCAGCACGCATAATGTTGAGAACTTCCTGTAAATTTCTCTAGTTTAGAGCCTAAATAGGAATTCAGTAATTCTTCTTCACCCATTCGATTTAATGTTTATTTATTTGTTTTAAGCTTTCTAAATCTTTTATCTAATTTGCTATTTATGTCAAGATGAAAATATATTCTTGATTGTGATCGATGTGTGCAGCAAGCTCTTACTTTAGTGTTTGTGGAAACGAAGAAAGGAGCTGATTCATTGGAACATTGGTTGTGTCTTAATGGTTTTCCTGCTACAACAATTCACGGTGATCGAACACAACAAGTAAGCAATCATGAAATTGATTTTCTAGTAGTTACTAGCTGGACGCTTTCTGTTTGGTTCTACTGGAACATTTTCGGCCATTTTGCTTTGGTTGTCTATATATATGCATTATCTGGACTTATATTTTACTTTTGAAATTCTGAAAAATTGAAGAGTGGCTATTTAAGTATGGTAATTTTTTATGTATGAAATTCAATTAACTAGCTGAAGAGTGACTGCACGTTTTTGAGCTGACAGTTATCTTAAAGAAAGACTGCAGAAAGCACTTGTAGTAAACTTACATAATTTGTGTTATTTTGTGGAATTTTTTTGCATAAATCTTATGAGTCTCTGCTTAAAAGAATTGTAGATTTTAATCACCAATCAACATGAGGGGAAGATTTATTAATCTCAGCATATGCTTTAAAATTAGACTTGAAGAATCACCTTTAGTTGCTCGAGTAGCGATGATGCCTTGAAATGAAATAAGGTGATTCATGATGTGCTATGCTGTGTTCATAGTAGTTAAAATTCCGAAGCAAATAACTTGATCCTTGCTCTGCCTTCTAACAAATTGCTCATTAGATGCAAATTTGCTTGGTCTTGGATATGCCCTGGGACTTGGAGAGCTGCACTTTGTAATTTGATTTTAGTTATTCTCTGCTTTCCAATAAATTCTTTGCCCTCTTTCATAATTGCTAGTGAGTCCCACTAATGAACTTCACTCTTTTTGCCGGCCAGATTTACTAAAATTCACTACCTAATCAATTCAAGTGAGAGACTGTTATAATGTTCACTCATGGTTACAGATTGAGAGCTTGTTTGGGAGGAATTTTAATCCGATTTTAATTGAAAATATAGCCGTTATTGTGTTTCACTCGTCTAATAAAAGTCAACAATAACGACTAGTTTTTCAATTTTAATCCGATTTTAATCTCTACCGAACACACCCTGAATGAAGTTAATTAAAAATTTTAGGAAGTGGCATTATCATGGAGCAATGCAACTTTGAGTATTGATGCCGTCCGCAATTTTTGCATTTGTTTTTCTGTGTATCCTTGTCTATTATACATGCTTTGCGATTTTCTTACTAAAGTACCCTTATTTATAGAATGCACCTTGACCTACTAGTCAATAACTCAAATGTAATATAAGTTGGCAACTGGGAGGTTGTGTATCCTCTCGATTATATTGATCTTTTTATTCCTTAGTTGTGTGATTGTTGTTTCATCACTCCCAGATTATTAGTTGATCTGACTTTGATTGACCCTGTTGTTCCAGGAAAGAGAACTAGCATTGAGATCGTTTAAGAGTGGACACACACCGATTTTGGTAGCGACAGATGTAGCAGCTCGTGGTCTCGATATTCCTCACGTTGCTCATGTGATCAACTTTGACCTCCCCAATGATATTGATGATTATGTACACCGGATTGGACGTACTGGTCGTGCTGGCAACACAGGATTGGCTACAGCTTTCTTTAATGAGAACAATTCGTCACTAGCAAAGCCACTATCTGATCTGATGCAGGAAGCCAATCAGGAGGTACCTGATTGGCTGATTCGCTATGCAAGTCGAGCCCCATATGGAGGTAAAAATAGGCGTGGTGGTGGGCGATTTGGTGGTCGTGATTTTAGAAGAGATAACTCTTATAATCGGAGTGGGGGAGGCTCAGATTATTATGGTAGTGGTGGAAATTATGGCAATTATGGTGGTGGGGGATATGGTTCTGGGATGACCAGTGCTTGGGATTAGTGTTTTACAGTATTTATTAAAACTTATTTTGTTACTGAGTATATATGTTTTTCACCCGAATCTGAGGATTGTGTTGTTTTTGACAATGCAAAAATGTGGTAGGTTACTTTTTCGAGTTAATTGAAAATGGTTGCCTGGGTGACGCATAGTCAAAGAAATTCAGTCTTATTTTATTCGATCGACTTGACATAGGAGTTGAGATTCCATTTGGCCGTCTCTTCAGCTGTACTCCCAACCAAAATGCTAAAACTTCACTACCTCAATTATTGTTGACAAACAAATAGCAAGACAATTTTTGTCTATCCTTGTGTTTCTCAATGTGCACAGTTCCATTGCGTCCAATTTCGTGATGAAATTGAATTTATGACATTTTTCTATTAATAAATGACAATGTGCAATTCAATTTAACAATAATTAGATACGAATTCTATTTTTACTTGATAATAATGGCAGATATATGTTACGCATACGACTATATAACAAGGAAGATGTCTATGTTTCGAAATATGTTGGTGCAGAACTTGTCGTATGTACGTATTGATGGTATTATACTTGAGTAAAAAACTATATGTTCATATAGTTCGACCTTCCATTCAATTGATAACAAGTGATCATTTGTATCATAATTAACATTTACTGGGGGTGTTGATGAATTTCGTGGATTTGAATAGATTTCCACAATTTCCATGAAAATTTCATCAAATATAGTGAAAGTTTTCGAAAGATTTGATTATATGCATTTTAAGTTCAAAATCCACCAAAACTTTTAAAATCTCTTGATTAATGAATTTTTTATAAATTCAATAGTTATTGATGATACATAAATTTTAAACGATCTTATTGAATTTGATTAAAATCTTAATTAGTGACATCTAAATTTTAATATATTTCATTGAAATTCATTAAAATCTCAATTTAAAACACTTAAGGTGTGTTTGAGTCACATTATTTTAGAAGAATGTATTCTGGAATAGTAGATTGATGGAGAATGTGTGGTTGAAAAAGAAGAAAAAGTTATTGGTGTGATGGAAAATATTATTTTATTGAAAAATGTGTGGTTGAAAATAAGTAAAAGAATGAAAATGAAAATTTTAATGCATACCAATCAGGGGCTTAAATTTAGAAAGATTTTTAGAATCCATCACAATCTCCTTTTATATACTTTTTTCTTACTTTCAAATTTGACGGGCATGGATAGTTATTTACGCAGGTTATTTGAAAAAAGATAAGAAGGAATAGAGTAAATGTAAATTATGACATATACGACTACGTGTCACCAATTGAGTGGATAATCCTATCACGTGGGCATAAAAAGTTTGAAGTGTTTGATATTAATATCGGACAAGCAAATTACACAAACTTCCCTAGAGGTTTATGCCAATCAAAGACTTTCCTTCTATTTTCAAAAATTTCAGAAACCTTCTTTAANTTTAATGTATACCAATCAGGGGCTTAAATTTAGAAAGATTTTTAGAATCCATCACAATCTCCTTTTATATACTTTTTTCTTACTTTCAAATTTGACGGGCATGGATAGTTTATTTACGCAGGTTATTTGAAAAGAGATAAGAAGGAATAGAGTAAATGTAAATTATGACATATACGACTACGTGTCACCAATTGAGTGGATAATCCTATCACGTGGGCATAAAAAGTTTGAAGTGTTTGATATTAATATCGGACAAGCAAATTACACAAACTTCCCTAGAGGTTTATGCCAATCAAAGACTTTCCTTCTATTTTCAAAAATTTCAGAAACCTTCTTTAAAGTTTACTTTTAGCAAATTCTCCACGTTTGAAAAAATATATATTTAAATTTCAAACCTATATCATTTTGGAATTGTTATTTTATTATATTCAAATTATAATTTAGTAAGATGTACTTTTATTTTTTATAAGACCACTTATTTGAAAAAATACCATTATAAAGTGTGATTTGTTATGCGTATTTGATTCATAAATTATTAAAAGTCAATATGAATAAAAGCTTTAGAATAATTTAAATAAAGCTATTGAAAATTAATGAATATTTTATATTACTAAATTTAATAGCATTTTTTTAAATTAAATATGCGAAAAAGTTGGTATCAAACGTTTAACTTAGATTTCATTGTAGTTGAATTCGGTAGTAAACAATTTAGATCAAATTTTTTTTTTCCCCTTTTTCAATGAGAAATCAAAATTCACAAAAATAAGATTAAGATCAAATCACTAAGTATAAAAAGATGAAAAAAAAAAAAGGAACTCTAAATGTTTTATTTCGTGTAAGTTAAATTTAAGAAAACAAATATAATCATATATAAAGCATTAAGGAGATAAGGGCAAAATATGAAACTTATGCTAAGATGGGGGGTTTCTGAAATTTTTAAAAGAAAGAGGGTGTCTCGGCTATTGTTATAAACATTAAGTAAGGTCTATGTAATTTACTCAAATTTTATTGTCAAATTAGCCATCTTTTTTCTCAGTCATTAAACTTTTATTTATTTCAGCTAGATCTCTAAATTTTAATTTAATTTCAAATCTCACCATTTTACCACGTGTTGTCTCTTAACCCTTAAGTAAATTGCTTATCTGGATACCATTTTAGAACAAATATTGCACGCAATCGTTGCGTCATATGCCAACTCACCACTACGCAAAGTACAAACTATAAAAAGTATTAAAGTAAAATAAATAAATAAAAACTTTTGCCATTATGTTCATTTTATGTATTTCGTTTCTAGAGTATCACATATCGACTACGAAAAGATTGCTTACATTATGACTACAAACAAAATAATTTTAATTAGTTTGGAGGACGTTAGATAATAAAGTGTGACATAGTTATGATAGTCCAAGAATAGCTAACTAAGAGGGTGGTGAATTGGTTTCTAAAGCTTTTTCGAAAAGTTAATTTAAAATCAAGCACGTGATAACTGGATAAATTAATTCAAATAGAAAGCACGAATATGAAAGCAATAAGTAAAGAGTGATAGAAAGTGCAAACGATATAATTATGGAGGTTCGATCCAACGCAATGATCTACATCCTCTGTTACCAAACTCTCCGACACGAACAAGACCAATTTCACTATATTGATTGACTTATGGCGCAATCCAACCATTTACATAGTTTCAGGTGACTTACAAGTAAGGAGCACCGATCCTTTTACAACATTGAGTTTTACGGGATCTCAACACGGTGCACAAGTTTAAGGAGAATTGAACTTACAAATTGAAACTTCTCTCTTCATAAATGATATGACCACAATTAAATATCAAGAGAGAAATATGCTAACATTTTAATAGATAGCAACGAATGAAGTTCAAGTGTTAGGTATGAAAAATTTTTATGTATAAAATGATTTTCAAGAGTTAATTTGATCAAAAAAATTGCAACACCAAAATGATTTGATAATA
>CAIGRK010097935.1:0-11770 GCA_903798315.1 Fraxinus greggii
AGTTTCTTTGAGAGCAGAAAGAAGTGGGGGTAGAGGACATGTTGAAATCCAATACAATAAGTGCATGAATTGATTTACTAGTTGTTATGCCAAGCTCTAGGTTTGCAAAAATCGACTCAATCACTATCAAACAAGCCTCCACCACTTGAAGGACGATGATCAGCAACCAAGAAAAACCATGTCTGCCTTTCACGCAAGCCATGCCCAACACCGTGCGACCACCATACACTACATGTATCACCATTGAAGGTTCAATCTCCTTTGCAACTGCACTCCCCCGTCTCCTTTGCAACATAGAACATCTAACCCTTGGAACCACGAAAAAATCAAGAGTTTCATTCATAGAAAATGACAAAAAAAAAATCAAGAACTTACACAAAGAATTGAAGACAAGCAGTTGAGAGGAAGGAGAGAAAATCGAAAGAAAAGTTTAGAGAACAAGAGATAATAAAATTGGAATGATGAGAAAATGTCTTGGTTTTCTCCTTTTATATGATAGCCCACTACCATTAGTCAAGTTTTGATGCAAGGGTCAAGAATAATCCCAACTATAAAGTCATTGAGAAACAACTTTATACGTTGTTATACCTCAAAATGACACTTTCACTTAGGTCGAGTCGACATGCTAATTTTGATGTGAGATGTTAGGTCCTATCATTTATTAATTTTGGGCAAGATACCTTGAAGTCAAATGAACACTTGTTTTCCTAAGGTTGTTTGGCAACAAAAAATCCAATAGAAATGACTAATAACTAATACTCCCATTTATAGTTAATATCCAACATATTCATTTATTTAAACTTAGCCATGTTTGATGACCATTAAAATAAAATTCAATTTTCTCAAACGCATTCTCAATCATACATTCTCACAATAAAATATTTTGTACGTAAACACAAAATCGTTTCCTATTTTTTAATCATATATTACTCCAAAAAATTATTATTCCAAAAACTCATTTCCCCTTTAAAAAAAAAAACTCATTTTAATAGTTTTCAAACACGAGCTTAATATTCAACACGTCTTTATTAGAACCGAGTGAAGGAAAAACTTGAATCCACGATTTTTGTCTATTATAATGTCATGTTAAACGAAATTATCTAAAAGTTTAAGATATTAAAGCACGAAGATTTTCATTTATTTATAGCATGTTTGAGGCCCATAAAAGGTTAAGCCTCTGTTTGGTAGGCATTTTTGCGGAAAGAATGCATTTTCTTGGTTGATATGATGGGAATATGTGGTTAAAAAAGAAGGAAAAATTATTAATGTGATGGAAAATGTTATTTTATTGAAGAATGTGTGGTTGAAAATGAGTAGAAGAATGATAATGAAAAATATAATGTGGCTCAAACAAGGGCTAAGAATGCATTTTAAAATAGTAGATTGATGGAGAATATGTTGTTAAAAAATAAGGATTAAATTTTGAATTAGCGTCTAATATTATTTTATTGAAAAATATTTGGTTGAAAATAAGATAGAGAAAATGTATTTTGAAAAAGCTGAGAATCAAATGAGGAGTTGATTTTATTCTTTTTTATTATTAGGCAATTTTTGAACTTAATATTCATGAAAGTGAAATTTTGTGTAGATGGAGAGAGTTTTATATAAATAGAGGTGTCTAATCAATGGTAATTAGTCATGTACTGTGCTAAAATCAGCATAAATGCAATTTATTGCATTCTTGACTCGTGAAAACTGTTTAATAGATATTATTGAGAAAATAATGTATTTTAAATAGTGATATGAGGGAAAATATGTGGTTAAAAAGTAAGAAAAAATTATTGATGTGATAAAAAATATTATTTTATTGAAAAATGTGTGATTGAAAATGAATTTTTTAAAAAATTATTTTTAAAGAACAGGAGCATAGTTTAAAACTATATTAATAAAGTACTAAACAAAAGTGCCTGAACCGAGAGGCAACCTGCGAGGGTCCATGTAATTCTATAATTGTTTGTCATACTTATAACAGTACATCCCCGGGTACACCAGTTAGCATCACATACGTGTGCATCCCAACCCCTACACACCACACGAGGGGTGGGGGTGGAGTTTATGCCTGCATGCTCTATATAAGGGGTGTCCTCTGTTCGAAATATACACCATCGAGTTTCTTTCAGTGTCAAGAAATCATTCCTCCTTACTGTCATTACAGATATACAGCATTGTATAATTCTCTGAAAATAAAAGTTATATCTACAGGTGTGTGTATTTTTTTACAGTTCTTCTAAACATCCTCAATTATTTTTTTCTTTCCTTGAGGATTTATTAAAGTTACCTTCTAATTTCCTTTGGTTTTTTCCCTAGAAATAAACATGGGTTCTGTCTGAATGTTTCTTTGCCAATTTAATCGGTGGAAGAATTCAGCAGCAAAGCATTAAATCCATTCATCAGATGAAACCTGTTTATTACTTCCTCTTTCTTCATTTTTCCTTTTTCAAGCAAGCATTCATGAGTTTCACCTCGTGAATTATATAGATTAATTTATGAATTTATTTTGGAGGAATGATCTCCTAAGCACCTTTGCTTAGTTTATGCTAAGCAACAATAGCATGACACACCAATTAATTGACGTGCTATAAGCTAAGCAATAATACTTAGCAAATTTTTTCTCTATATATTTGTATCACGTCACTTCACGTGACGTGCAAAGTTGAAGTTATTGAAATTTTCATAAATGTATATCTCATGTGCAAGCTTTTGAACCACATAATCTAATATGTTAGGTGAAGAGGGAACATATTTGTTCACGTAATTTTAGTTTTCAAACATAGATTTATTTTTCACCTTAACACGTAAACAATTTTCATAGATGGGCAGCATCAACAACAAAACACAATAATATTTCATTCACCGAATATAAATACCTATGTGGATATATATCACAAATAACATATGAGAGAATTCTATGGTTATCTTTGATGCAGAAAATGTGGAAGTTGAAGATCGCTGATGGAACCGGGCCGTGGCTTGCAACAACCAATAATCATATTGGAAGACAGCATTGGGAATTCGATCCCGAGGCTGGAACTCCAGATGAACGAGTCGAGGTTGAAAGGCTGCGTGATGAGTTCAAGAAGAACAGATTTCGAACCAAACAGAGTGCTGATTTGCTGATGCGTATGCAGGTAAATAAACATGCTAGCTCATCTCTCATTTAAGAAGTGTAAAGTCGGACTATAGCGTGCATCATAGATGATATCGTACTGGGGTAATTTCTCTTTTATTGTAATTTATTTTATATTTGTCAATAAAACGTGTCACCTAGAATGTTTTTAAAAAAAAAAAAATTCCTTCATGCATGCTAGTATTACAGTCAGTCTACAAATCTAGTGGAATTAAGACTTGTCATTTTAGAATGCATGGTGTAAAGCAAAGCAAGCTAGTTGGAGTACAAACTCGTTTTAAGATAACCTATATGGGACGGTATTCTTTTTCTACGAGACTAGGTAGGTATATGATATAATATTCGTGACATTATTGTACGTAGATTATATACGTGTACAATAACTTAAATGAACTAAATATATGAATATATAATAAAAAAATAATTTTTTTTCCTGCACTTAAATAAAATTTTATTCGCTCATTTAATAATTCTATGCTTCCTTTTTATGGACTTTGATTAAGCCTAAATACGCACTTATAACTAGACGGATAGGTAACGGCGAAAAATAAAAATCATTTTGAGATTCCTATTATACAATAGAACACAAAATGAGTGAAAGGTCTTGAATTACTTTCTTATTGACAAAAGTTACTGATGGAAGTACTTTTTGTTAGGAGAAATCTTGGTTATATATTGAAGTTTTCTAAAGATGAGAATTCAACACTAGGTTCTCAATATTTCTATTTTTCTTTTTTTAAAATTGTGGGCGTGATATTGATATTTGAGTTGACAGCGTTAAAAAGTTGTTCGACATTACTTGACTCACTTTTAACATTTAAGTTAATATAAATAGTCTGATTTCAACATGTTTCACTAAGGATAAGAAAATGAGTAAATTTACTCCATCCTTAAATTTGTATGGATGACATTGTTTTATAAAAACAAAAAATAATTAGTTTTATAGTGACTCTTACATTAACGTAAAAATAAGTACTTTATCCAATTTTTAATCGTTATCAGTAAAAAGAATTATTTACTTTTAAAAAAATGTAAATTTACTTATATGTAAACTTTGCCATGATTTTAAAAGTAGAAAAGTGAAAATAAAGGGTGTGGATTTATAGTTTAACATAACCTGTAAGTTTTATTGTACCAAACAAATGAAAAAAGTTGATAATAATTTTATGTCCTTTCCTTTCTTTTAGCTGTCACTAAAGAAAGAAAGTCAATGTTTGTTTAGCTACGAGAGTGAATTAAAATCTAAGTACATTTTATGACTCAACAATTTTTCAACCATACGTTCCATCAATTTTTATCAAAATTTGTTAAAAATTTGATTTTTATTAGGGGCAAAATGAGGTTTTGCAGTGGCTTCCCCTCCACCACAATCTCCCACATCACACTTGAAAATTCAACATCTTTGCCAAATCAAAGACTTCTTTACAAGCTTTCACTTTGCAAGTTATAATTCCTCTGTCTTCATTTAATCCTCTAATTCTGTTCTAAAAAAAAGTGATAATTAGGTACACCACCAACTTATTTTGAAAAAAATTAAATATACTGTTCTTTGAATATTACTTTGGTTTACAAATAATTGATTTTTACATGTTAGTATTTTATGTATTTTATGGCTTTCGTTTCAATTCTGCGAATTAAGGGATAAAACCTGAACTTTCTTCAAATTAAGGGACCAAAACAGTAGACTTATTCCATTATTTACATAAATGTATGAATGATGCTACTTATTTTTGTTAGAAATGATAATCTCTAATGGAGATAAACAACGTTACTCTAAATATATTCACATTTATTAGACCAAATGCGTAGACATCATCTCTCTAAAGAAATATTTTCACAATTATCAAAATAGCATCTTCATCGCGTATACTCACCTGAGAATCTTTAGTCTGTAGAAATCTCGGACGTTATATTCATAATTTTTAGCTCAAACCTCTAGTATCAATATTAAAACAATTTGTATGCAAAATTGACTATAATTGGGATGAGATCATCGTATAATTTTGATTTCAAATTATATTTATTTTCGTCTCTATTGTTTTCGATGGTGAAATATGTTTGGTTTTGATGTGGATACAGCTTGTGAAGGAGAACCAATGTGGTCAGATTCCACCAGCGATGAAAATCAAAGAAACAGAAGGTATAACAGAGGAAGCAGTGACAACTACTCTAAGACGGGCCATCAGTTTCTATTCTACAATTCAGGCTCATGATGGCCACTGGCCAGCTGAATCCGCTGGCCCTTTGTTTTTCCTCCCTCCTTTGGTAAATTTACCACCTATTTAATTCCACTTGAATATTTTCCCAAATCATAAATTGTGTGTCGAAGACTACATTTGAATAAATAAGCTTAAGCATCTATACAAGGTGATTCAATGTGCTACAGGAGCAGACAGGTTCTAAGTTCAAGTTTTTTTGGAAGAGATGGTTTAACGATGTGTGTTCGTTGGTATTCTATCCGTACATATGTTACAACTAAGGAAACTCAATTTTGAATTGTACAGGTCTTAGCCTTGTATGTAACCGGAGCAGTCAATGCTGTTCTATCACGAGAACATCAGAAAGAGATTATACGGTACATATATAATCATCAGGTTAGGTTTAAACTGATTTTTTGATTAATTTTTGGTTTTTCTGGGATAAATGTTTTCGTTTTTATAAGACCTCTTTATTAGATTATTTTATTTTTCCGACTGGCTTTGAGGTTCACTAAATTAGTGTTGTGATCCCTGACAGAATGAAGATGGAGGTTGGGGCATACATATAGAGGGTCATAGCACCATATTTGGTTCTGTACTTAGCTACATTACGCTTAGGTTGCTAGGAGAAGGACAAGAAGATGGTGAAGACAGGGCCGTAGCTAGAGGTCGAAAATGGATACTCGACCATGGTGGCGCTGTGGGGATACCATCGTGGGGAAAGTTTTGGCTCACGGTGAGATCATGACTCCAAACTACTGCAGAAGTTATTAAAGTTGTTTGGGACAATCTATTTCAATCAGGACTCAAAAACTGCACCTTTATTAAAATAGATATAAATTTTACAATGCCACTTTGGTAGCCTTGTACCTATATATAGATGTCTTATATGCTTTACATATTTTCTTTTATATGTACTTGTGTTGTCGTCAGATTAATAATTCGACGGAAAATAAAGCCTCGGTTTTCTCTTCCGCTATAGGTGCTTGGAGTATACGAGTGGGATGGCTGCAACCCAATGCCCCCAGAATTCTGGCTGCTTCCCAAATTGTCCCCCATTCATCCAGGTTTAATAACTACTGTATAAGTAAAAAAGAATTGATTATATTCAAAAAGGGTCGTTAACCAATTTTAAGACCATCTTCAATTCCTATACAGGAAAAATGTTGTGTTATTGTCGGTTGGTATACATGCCCATGTCATATTTATATGGCAAGAGGTTTGTTGGACCAATTACTGGATTGGTGCTATCACTGAGACAAGAGATTTATACTGAACCTTATCATGAAATAAATTGGAATAGAGCAAGGAACACCTGTGCAAAGGTTGGTCGACTTTGTACAATTTTTCATTAGTTTTCTTGAGTATAGATTTCAATGCATCCTATAATACTACAGGAGGATCTTTACTATCCACACCCTCTCGCGCAAGATATGCTTTGGGGATTCCTCCATCATTTTGCCGAGCCAGTTCTAACTCGATGGCCATTTTCTAAACTGAGAGAGAAGGCTTTAAAAGTTGCAATGGAGCATGTTCATTATGAGGACATGAACAGCAGATACCTTTGCATTGGATGTGTAGAGAAGGTAATGATTACATTAGGAAACTGTGTTGAGAATAAAGAAAATGCTTGTTGTATATCACCATTTATATAATATGTAATATTTACATATTGATGAGGTGTCGAGAAGAAAATGGAGGAGTTCTATGAAGAAAATGGAGGAGTTCTATCTATATATATATATATATATATATTTGGTTGATGAGATTTTAACTCAATCAAATATCACCGCATCATCTGTTGGTAAACTAATTTGTAAGTTGTAATTACATGTAACACAACCGTAAGAATAATTCAAAGCCTATATTACATAATGGAATAATAAGAACCTCATATTTTTGAAGGTGTTATGTCTTATTGCTTGTTGGGTCGAAGATCCTGATTCCGAAGCATACAAAAGGCATCTAGCTCGTATACCTGATTACTTCTGGGTCGCCGAAGATGGCCTGAAAATGCAGGTTATTTTCTTTCATCAAATAATTTTCTACAGTCCTGATAAGTTATCTAAGAAGCAGACTTGCCATATTGCTTCAAATATGAAGGCAGTGACAGAAACACATGGTATGCTACAAGCCATAATCTTGCAACAAGATTTAAACAGAAATTATGGAGAATTGGTTAATTATAATTACATTCGTTTGAGGTGCATGTGTAAATCTAAAGTTAATTCCTTTTTATGCAGAGTTTTGGTTGTCAAATGTGGGATGCAGCTTTTGCCATTCAAGCCATATCATCATCCAATCTAGCTGAAGAGTACGGGCCGACCCTCATGAAAGCACACGATTATGTGAAAGCCTCACAGGTTGATTTCAATTACTAAAGCAAGACAAGAATATTTATTTATCACATTTTTATTGCTACCTTTCTTATACAAAGTCAGATTTCCATTTTCCCGTTTATTTATCTATATCTTTGATATCATAACCTTTCAAACGATGGTAATTCTGTAGAAAGTTTATACTCTTACGTATCAAATTAAGTAAATTGTATGAAATAAGAATTTGAAACAAAAGTTAATTTGAGTAATGGACAGTTTTGAGTACAAGTATTTTGTTGGAGGGGGTAGTAACTAATCTGGTGTTTTCTTGTGCCTCAAGGTCCAAGAAAATCCATCTGGAGATTATAGTAAAATGTATCGGCACACTTCTAAAGGCTCCTGGACATTTTCTATGCAAGATCATGGTTGGCAAGTCTCAGATTGCACGGCCGAAGGACTTAAGGTAATTAAATATGTGTCTTCTTGATCAGATTTACACAGAACCAAAACTGCTGGAAATCACTCTGTTCTCAAATATTTATTTTCCTTTTTGTGACAGGCCGCACTCTTATTCTCTCAAATGCCTACAGAACTAGTTGGAGCAGAAATTGAAACAGAGCGTTTAAATGATGCTGTAAATGTCATTTTGTCCCTTCAGGTAGAGATTAGCTTAAATCTAGTCTTGAAGTAATAACACAAAGTGTGTTCTTCTTATTACAATCACCCTCTTAAACTTGTAAAAATGTCTAATGTGGCTAATATAATATTTTTGAAACTTTAATGTAGAGTGGTAGTGGCGGTTTTCCAGCATGGGAGCCTCAGAGAGCATATCGATGGTTGGAGGTAACTGGTTTAATTCTTTTTTGTTTTTCAGCCATAGACCGCCATTCTTCGAATCTTATAGTTTGCATACCATATATAGAAATATATAATATAAAGAAACTATTAATTTGTGTGTTTCAGAAGCTCAACCCTACAGAGTTTTTCGAAGATGTTCTTATAGAGCGAGAGTAAGAATATATTATTTGCAAAATTTGTATTATAGTTGTATTTATCATCATTTCTTATGCTTTACTAGATGATTGAAACAATATTTAAACCAGTTATGTAGAGTGCACATCATCAGCAGTCCAAGGTTTAGAGCTCTTTAAGAAGTTACATCCAGAACACAGAAGAAAGGAAATAGAAAGTTGCATCTCAAGAGCAATACAATATATCGAAGCTACTCAAAATCCTGATGGTTCATGGTATGCTATTTGGCAAATGAAAAGTTATATTTCAGCAATAAAATAGACAACGGAAATTTAATTTGAAAATTCCTTTTTCTATCTAGGGATGGTTCTTGGGGAATATGCTTTACGTATGGCACGTGGTTTGCAGTAGAGGGCTTGGTAGCTTGTGGGAAAAATTATCGTAATTCTCCCACACTACAGAAAGCATGTGAATTTTTGCTTTCGAAGCAATTACCGGATGGTGGATGGGGTGAAAGTTACCTTTCAAGCTCGAACAAGGTCTTGACAATTTTTTTCCTCTTAAATGATATGTAGGATATCTCTAAAAGAGCATTAAAAATGTTCTTGCATGTCACTTAATCTTCTCTTCTTGCCGTAGGTATATACTAATCTTCAAGGTAATCAGTCAAATTTGGTGCAAACATCATGGGCTCTGTTGTCTCTCATCAAAGCTGGCCAGGTTGGTAATTGAATTTATTTTGTTGGAAATTAACTTCAGGTTCAAATACTAGTCTGTTGCATTTGAAGTATTTTTCCCTCTCTGTCTGAAAGATTGAAGTTCATCATTGGGTATGTCGTCACCCATTTGTAAATATATTGATTTTTCCCCAATAACCGAATACTTTTGTATATAAATACTGCATATTTGATATTTCCGTATCTCATTAGAGTTGTTGGGTATTTACATCTGTTTGACCCGCTTCTGTACCCATGTTTTACGTGAGGGTGTATACAGAGAGAGCGTGTCCCAAATCAATTCGAAAAAAATCCCAACAGGGAATACGGAAAAAAAAACATTGAATAGAATATAGATATTTGCATATTTATTTTTACCAACAGCAGTTTAGCTGCATACTTTTCTGTGTTTGTGTAAGGATATAGATTACATATTTGTACTGAATATTATTCTCCTTGAGATCAGGTGGACATTGATCCCGAGCCTATACATCGTGGAATAAGACTGCTAGTAAATTCACAAATGGAAGATGGTGACTTTCCTCAACAGGTAGAATATTGTTATACCTTAAAAANTTAGGATTTATATAAAAAAAAAAAAAATCGGCTTGAGCGACGCCGGCGACTGAAACCGACGTCGCCGCTGGACGCAGCCGGCGCTGCTGCTTCGAGTTGCTCTTGTTCCCGAGCCTATACATCGTGGAATAAGACTGCTAGTAAATTCACAAATGGAAGATGGTGACTTTCCTCAACAGGTAGAATATTGTTATACCTTAAAAAAAATGTCCGGAATAAATAATCATAACAAATTTACAAAAACAAAAGGCCGTTGTGAGGTATTTTTCTTGTCTAATCTAACTCGTGGACTGTGGACTGCAGGAAATTACTGGAGCATTCATGAAGAATTGTACTCTGAATTATTCATCGTACCGGAATATCTTCCCAATATGGGCTCTTGGTGAATATCGTGGGATTCTTCATGCACAAGCATAGTTGAATCGATATAAAAGCGGAAGATTATAAATGGAAAGTGCAAAGTTTATATACAGATATTTACGTTAAAATTTGTATTTCTCTATCTCTACATTATGAAGTTCGTACAACTACTTTCTTATGGTAAAGTGCCATGTTATAAGATATTATATTTGATATAAATATGCAATATGCAATCTTAATGTGTAAAAAGTACTGTCTTAATGTTGTCAACATATCAAATGTTATATAAAGTTCAATAATTTTCATTAGTGCTGTTTATTGTGATTGTTTGTTAGTGTGTCAATTTGTTAGGGCAAAGATACCAATTTTATTGATTTTGCCACACCATGCTTGATGTTAAGGAAAAGATCTCTTACGCGATGGCGGCTTATAGATTTCATGAAAATCACATGTTTTATTTATTTAGCAATACTTGCTTGATGTGATGAAAAGATCTCCTACAGACTACAGTATGGTTGGTATTGATTTCTTGGAAAACACTAAAGTTAGCGATGGATTTTTCTTCTTCTTCTTCTTCTAATTTTAACCATTGGTTCGGAAAAGAAAAAATGCAAAAGCTCAAAACTCGTTTCAACCCAAAAAAATGTGTGTGCCTAACTACCCTGTAAGAATAAAAAGAAAACACTTTTCCCCGAGTGCAACCCCTAGGCATGGTCCAACCCCTAGGTGATATATGTTTGCCCATTTATAATCAGTTAGTTGTCGTCTTTAAATGACAGCCCATTTAGTTAACTTTGGCCCAATGGAAGTGATCTGACTAGTGCTATATATATCCATCTCTTTTAGAAGGTGAGATGGTGCAAATGAGAGAAAAGTGCGTGCTTTGTGCTTGAAGAAAAATCCAGTGGATGCCATTTGTATTCACCCCTTTTGTGCCCATTTTTCCACTTTTTTCTCGCCTTCGTGGCTTGCAAATCACCACCACCAANAATCAGTTAGTTGTCGTCTTTAAATGACAGCCCATTTAGTTAACTTTGGCCCAATGGAAGTGATCTGACTAGTGCTATATATATCCATCTCTTTTAGAAGGTGAGATGGTGCAAATGAGAGAAAAGTGCGTGCTTTGTGCTTGAAGAAAAATCCAGTGGATGCCATTTGTATTCACCCCTTTTGTGCCTATTTTTCCACTTTTTTCTCGCCTTCGTGGCTTGCAAATCACCACCACCAAGTGTACCTTTTGTGGGTAAGTAAACTTGTGGCAATCAAGTGGATAAAGTTATGGGTCAAACTTCCTCGATTGGTTTTGTTTAGCTAATTAAACTGAGTCAAGATCAAGATGTCTAGAAGATTTTCATGATAGTGATTCTTGAAGATATTTGTAAGCCCTATTTGGTTTTGCTAAAAATTAAATTTTTAGTAGATCTTGTTAAATGTAAATTAAATATATGATTGAAAAGTTGATAAAAGTTGTAGATTCTATTAATTTTTTTGACTTAAATTCTT
>CAIGRK010097941.1:0-14388 GCA_903798315.1 Fraxinus greggii
TTTTTTTGTTTTTATTTTTTGGCAATGAAAACAAATTTTATAACCAATTGTGGAAAAAATTATCACTTTAATGGACAATTTCTATATAAAATAAAATCAAACGAACACAAAATGATTCGAAATTTTAAAATTTTCCAGGTGGAAAATTATACCAATCAAACACACTTAATTAACAATTCCCTGGAAAACATTTTCTAGACAATTACTTTCCCTGGAATTCATTTTCCTTCCACCCATTTTTCACCCTTGCAATCAAACGGACCCTTAAATGTATATTTTAAAAAGCAGCAAATTGAAAAATTTGTCAAATTAAGGGGGTGTTTGATGGGTATTAAAATTAGATTTTTAGTAGATTTTATATAAATTTTTGAAGTGTATAATTGAAAAGTTGTGGAACTCATGAAAGATGTGGTTAATATTAATTGTTTGAATTTGACGTAAATTAAAATCTGTACCAAACATGAATGTTTGTTAATTTTTATCATATGAAGTTTTATGAATTTAAGCAGATATTATTTTATATGTTCGTTGATCTTAGATGACTTAAAAAAATATATTATTTTATGTATTTAGCGAAATTATTAATTTAGTAAATGGAGCCCAAATCTAAACTGAAGAATTTTATTATTTAAATGAGATTATTAATTTTTCGAACATTTATTTATCAAAATTTTATTATATTCTATTCCCCACCGAATACCAAGAAAACTACATACAAATAGATGCATTGTACCTAGCCCTTGTTTGAGCTCCTCCATTTTACTTTATTCAAAATTTCAAACCTCCACCTCAACAACTGCCTGAACCCTGAAGTTTCGTGGACTCCATTTAGCCGCCGGTAACACCACACCTTATTCCGCCACGTGGCGGGGATTAACCAATTCATATCGTGTTTATGTGGTTGCCTCACATATCGCCGTTACAAATTTGACACGTTGCCCAATTTAACTGTACTTGTGGGGCAGGTAATTGTTGTCCTAACAAGCAAATGGCTGTCTACCCTTCATTTTGATTTGACTAAATCTGTGAAACAATGGTATGCGCACCCAAATGCACGTTGAACCGTCAAGGCACCTTTCTAGAATCTACATACTGTGGACTTATTTTCTTTGAAAATCAAAATTTAGGATTTGTAATTTGTTTGACCTATTTTTTGAAAAAATAAATTTAGGGAAATCAGTGTTAAACAAGCCTTCAATAATAACGTGTATTTTTGGTGTGTCCATTGAAATAGAGCGTGTTAAACACCGTATTTTAGATAGAGATGTCATTATTGTATAGTCCAACGAGACTAGATTGTACTTTTTGCGTGTTAAACACCGTATTTTGCGTAACTACTACGGTCAAGCTTCTCCAAACCTCTCCTATATTGAAGCCTGGTGGCAAAGCCCTAACAGAATCGACGATGAAGATCTTAGGTAAGGCATGTTGCCTTGATAAATATCTGTGCAAGAGGGAAAAATATAAAAGGATCAAACCTCGCAAGGAAATTCAACCCTAAAAAAATAGTACGATAAAAATGAAGTTTTACCCTAATAAATTATGGCCCTCACGGGCCAATAAAGTGGTGACAAGTGAAGTTAGGATTGCACCAGCCCAATCTAATATCATATTGGGAAATTTTATTTGTAACAAGAACAATGCACCGAAAATGTTACACCCTCTCACATCCACGCGGGACCTGTGTGAATAAAAAACACCCAAATGTGTAGTCCGCACACCCTATTGTGAGTGTAGGTAAAAGATTAGGTAAAAAATAAGATATACATATATCATTGTCCGATCATATTTATCCTTCCCTATAATAGACATGCAAAAGTGTAAAGGTAAATGTGAATGTATGCTCCTTCTTAAACTGAAGTCAAATTTATGCTTGTTTGTCTCTCATAACCATACCCCATGAGCTTCTCATACGATAATTTGACTTGATTGTAAGAGTGCTAGTGGCGTTGATTCCTTTCTCTAGTACGATGAACTTGGCATCTAATAGTTTATTTAAGACCCTGTTTGGTAGCCATTTTTCAGCAAAAAAGAAGAAAAAAAAATGATAGTTGAAGAAGTTAAAAAAGACTGCCGTGGGAAGGAAAGTCAAAAAAGTTGACTGAATTTGATCTCTTAAAATCTAAAAAATGCATTATTTAGTCTGAAAAATAGCTTCCAAACAGAAGCTAAATGTGTAAATAACATACAAGGGAGCTAATAACGTTCATATGGTCTTTTGACTTAATCATCGTAGTGCTAATGATAGTTGGCCCCTTTTTTCAAGTATGGTGATATTGGCGCCTAACAATTTATCCAAATGTGCAGGTAGCCTAGGCCGGAAGAAACATGGCGGTAGATCTATTGATAGCGAGGTCATTCTAATTTTTTAGGTCAACAATTACCAATAAAATATACAAGAATTTAATCATTTTTTAAATATTGTCCACTTAGGGTATGTTTGAACCACATTTTTTTGAAAGAATGTATTTTAGAATATTAGATTGATGGAGAATGTTTGGTTGAAAAAAAAAAATTATTAATGTGATGGAAAATATTATTTTATTGAAAAATTTGTGGTTGAAAATGAGTAGAATAATGAGAATATGAATTTTAATGGAGATCATACAGGGCCTTAATCTATAATATATTAAATATATTTTGATGGGAGAAGCATTCCCAAAAGAAAGAGGAAATACATTCATTTAGCCAAGAAGAGGTGTTAATTAGGGTGGAGTAAGCAACTCGGGTCATCTAAACAAGTTGAGCTTTTCTCGTCCTTTGGTGGGACAAATCGAGCCGGATCGCAAGACATTCACAACTTCCTTTTTGAAAGCCAAAAATTGTGCCTTTTACCTAAAATGCACGCTTATGACAAGTTGCTATCAAGAATGACTTGTTGCTCGATTCGCGCTCATAGCTCATAGCAACGGGACTTAGCTGAGCCGGAAGCGGCTTATCCCACTCAACACCCCTAGTCATGTTCGTTCAAATGAGATTGTTCTAATAAGTCCTTGTTTAATAAGCCCCTGTTTGGTACATATTTTGGTTATAAGAATGTATTTTTACCGTTGATGTGACAGGGAATGCGTGGTTGAAAAAAAAAATTTATTGATGTGATGGAAAATATTATTTTATTGAAAAATTTATGGTTGAAAATGAGTAGAATAATGAGAATATGAATTTTAATGGAGATCATACAGGGCCTTAATCTATAATATATTAAATATCACATCAAATGAGAATAATTTTTTGAACGATTTTAACCTTATTATAGTTTCATTATTTCAAAGTACTTTACTTTTCATTTTTTAATACGTAATAAATACTATAAATCCTTATCACGTATTAATTTTATGTTATTAATTTTTAATTAATTAACATACATTAATCTAGATTCAATGAATCTTGACTTGAGGAATTTTGATCTACATAAATCTAGAATTATTATAAATGAATTTATTTTTATTTATGTATCTATGAATTTTAATGAGTATTTAAATTTACGTGTTAACAATTAATTCTTATGTACCAAATATCTTTATAATATATGAAATATCACATCAAGTGAGAATGGTTTTTTGAATGATTTTAACCTTACTACTATTCAATTATTTCAATAATACTTTATTTTTCCTTTTTAATACGTAATAAGTAATATAAAATTCTTGTCATGTATTAATTTCATGTTATTAATTTTTAATTAATTAACATTCACATTAATCTAGACTCAATGAATTTTAATTTGATGAATTTTGATCTACATAATTCTAGAGTTATTATAGATAAATTTATTTTTATTCATGTATCTATAAATTTTAATGGGTGTTTAAATTGATGTGTTAACAACTAATTCTTATATATCAAATATAGTATAAAAATGTTGCTTATTTGTAGTGTTTTATTATCACAAAAAAAATTCAATAATAAAATTTTAGTTTTGAGAATATAATTTCTTCTCTCAAACTCCTATTCTAAATTTTATTTTCTTCAATTCATTTGAGATTCATTAATAAATTGGTATCAAATATTATATTTAGAGTATTTCTAAAGTATTTCAGAATATATTGCAATGCATGTTCAATTTTGACTAGTTTTACTGAACACATCATTTACTGTCACTATGTTGCTACGTAAAGTAGTGCTAAACTTTGACTAGTTTTACTGAACACATCAATTGCCAAATTTTTTACATATAGAGGATGTCAAACTTGATGTAACAAGAAATATAAAAAAAGCATAATTCTTAGTAAACTAATATTGTACTTGCCACATGGGCTTCTTTGAACCACATTTTTGTAAAAAAAAAAAAAGAAAAAAATGTATTCTTGAATAATGTATTGACGGGAAATGTGTGATTAAATTTTTTGGATTTGCGTGTGGTTAAAAATTTTTAAATAGTGTATTGATGGAAAATATTTGGTTAAAAAAGTATTCTTGAATACTGTACTAATGAAGAATATATGGCCAAAATAAAGTCAAAACGCTATTCAATAATGTTTTTTTTTTTAAATGGGGCTCAAACAAAGGTGATCTAAAATTTCACAACAATATAAAGTTTTATGGCCTGTTTTACATAAAATTATTTTAGAATAGATTTTGAAAGAGTGAGTTTTTCGAAGAATGTGTGATTCAAAAATAGGATAAAATTATTAGTCAACGTACAAAATTAATTTATTTAGAGAATGTATAATTAAAAATAAGTTTGGAGAAGTCTGTGCCAAACATGGCCTTGTTATTTTTCTCGTAAATTTTCTTTTTTGTCATGATTTTTATGAGAATATGAGAGAAAAAACGAGGAAATAGAAATGGGAAATATTTTGGTTCTATTTGGGAAATAGCAAAAAAGTTAAAGGGCATAGTTGGTAAGAAAAAAACTTAGATATTTATGACAAAATTTGCCACGTGTTGGTCCAGTGTAAGTCTCTCAAATTCCTGGTTTAGATTTTCTCTCTAGAGGGGTTGGTACAATAAGATATTTTGGACAGGTTGGCCATACAGAAAACTATAATCATATAATATGACACATATTTTCTTCTCAAGGACCCCAATTATTTATTTATATTATTTTTGCGCCAACAATTTTATTTAATTCATTTTCTATCCCAAAAACTTGCTAGAAATTGTAAAATCGATATTTCCAAAACTCAAATCGAAATTTCCAAAGCAAATGAGTGAATATGAATGAAATGCTCTACTCATGTAGTTAGAGAATATGTATTTTGCATATAAATTTCATTTGTGAATCAATGAGCAAAAGGATAAAAGATATATAGTACCTTGTTATAAGTACTCAACTTGTACATCTAAGAATGATTAAACAATGAATTGTCAGTTCGAAGATTCACCTCAAATTGAAGACGATATGGGTGACTTATTGCTCAATTTTTGTTTTGATCGAATGTCTTTATTTTATCTTATTTGCATGTTACTTACCTGATAAGAAATGAGGAATCGCTTTATTGATAGGTCAAAATGTTGTTAAAGCTAGGCAACGGAATGAAATCCGAGTTTCCACATCAAGTCGGCCTTTTTTTTCTCATTAAGTTTTCAAATTTGCTAACAATTTAAATTCTCTTAAATATATTTAACTTGTGTTTGACTCGTATTTATAAATACTAAAATAATTTTTTGTTCCCATATTTTGAGGGGTATAAAAGTAATATACATATATTTATCACTTGTTTCTATTCATTTATAATTAAAACCATTTATAAATACTTCTCAAACATGTTTTTTGTAAGAGTGATTTAAGAATAGTAGTCGTAGCTAACTAAAAACAAGAATCTTTGCTGTAGAAGTATTTCCACAAAATGCAATGGATTTATTTACATGGACATAGTTATTACAACTATAAACAAAGTAAAAAAAAACCACAAAAAGTTTTACTCGATCTTTACTCTTGTATCTGTTATATTATGACTTTAAAATTGAGTGTGCGGCAAAAATGATTCATAAATAATTAAAATCAAACAAGCTCATGGTTTAATTGTCACCGTATTTCAATTCAAATAGTTTTTCTCTAATCATCATACTTCTTATTTATGACATTTTTCATATAAATTACGATCTTCGTATCATAATTAGTCTTTTTATGGTTTTTCATCGCTATAGTGATCATTGATTTTATGTAACCACAAGGAACATATAAGGTGAAAGTTGTTTGAAGGGAACAAAATAGAGAACATTTTATTGTATAAGAATAAAATCAATATAGCATGTTTGATAAATTTTTTCGTAGATTATAAGCATTTTGCCAAACAATTTTATAATTGATGCTTGAAAAGAAAGAGCTAGCAGAATCAAATTTGGAATTAAAGATATTATGAAGGACTTGATATGACAATTTATAAAGAGAAGGGCATAATTGCAAAAGAAAAGGACATTGAGTTTTTCGAGAGAAACGGGGAGAGAGAATTGATAAAAGCAAGGCAGCCTAGTGGCGCTGGGTTGATACTTGTTACAATTCCACATACAGAAAAATTCCATACACAGTACACAAATGATCATTGACTACCGTTTTTAGTTATGTTAAATGATAATGACATATTTAGCCCCTGTGTAAAAATGATATTTTGACTGGTAATTTTTGTTAAGAATGGATATCTGATCAAAAATGATTTTTTTTTTGAATTTCGTATAAAATATTTTATAATTATGTTACATAAACATAATGGTTAATATATTATTTAATATAAAGCACTTTTAGATAAAACCCATATTGGATCAGTTACAACTAACGTCCTGTTTCGGTCAGATTTTAACGCGTGTTCGGTAGGGATTAAAATTGAATTAAAATTGAAAAACTAGCCGTTATTGTTGACTTTTATGAGATAAGGAGAATCTATAATGACCATATTTTCAATTTTAATTGGCTTTTAATCTGTACCGAACAGTGCTTTAATCTGATTTTAATCTAAATCAAAGTCAAATAATCAATATCAACCCCATCTTTTACGGGTCCCACATTTTTTCAACTACACATTTCAAAAACTTCTATCATAATCCACTTAAAATCTGATTTTAATCTACACCAAACACCCTCTAAAAATTCTTTTAACTAGAAAAAAGCTCATACAAAAATTTAGCCAAATCGATTTATAAGTGACTTTTGAATTTCAAAATTTCCTTTCAAATTCTCAAAAGTTTATACCTATGGAGCCTGCCTTAATATGATAAGTAAGTTAAGGCGGTGTATACGCGTGCATGTATAATATGTTATTCACAACGAGCTTTAATATAACTTAAGCAACGAAAATTGGGGCGGTGTATACGTGTGCATGTATAACACGTTGTTATTACCCATTCCTGCATAATACCACCGAGTCTCCCTCTCTTCCACCAATCTCTGTCCTCTCTTTTTCTCTCTACATCTTGATTCTTTCTCTCTCTTCTTCTGGCCAAGGATTAGATCCTCTCTCTCTCTCTCTAACCCACAAACACACGTTGTCTTTCAATACTGGTGTCTGGTGAGGTCTGCTCTGCTTCCCTTTAAAACTTTGCCAATTCTATTCATTTTCACTTTGATCCTTCTCTACCCTTATATTATTTCCCCATACTCACTCTTACACCATAAATTTCAGTTTTCGTTTCTCTCTCTCGCCATCCTTTAAATTTCTCAATTCCCTTCAAACATATTTGGTTTATTATAGTGAAAAGAAAGATGAAAATTAGGGTTTGTGAGTTGTGTAATGCAGATGCTGCAGTTTTTTGTTCTTCAGATTCTGCGTTTCTTTGCTGGACCTGTGATTCTAAGATCCACCAGGCTAATTTTCTCGTAGCTCGCCATGTACGCTGGAAAATTTGCTCCGAATGCAACGGGATGATCGGAGAAACCATAGCCGGCCTCGGTTTTCAGCCGATGTGTCGTTGTTCGTCGGCGTCGGCGGGTAAAGACCTAGTTTCGCTTTCTTCCTCAGAGTCTTCGGTCTGCGTTTCGAGCACTATAACGCGAAAAAAAGAATATTCCGGTCTTCGGGTACCTTGCGTATTTAGCTCTTCCTCCGGCAACGATAGTTCCGGTGAGGTTACGTCGAAAAATATTACGAGAACTCAAAGGGGAATGGTAGACTTGAAGGTGAAGGGAATTCTCGTCAATTGGTGCGCGCGACTTGGACTAAGCGGTGACGTACCCGTGCAGATGGCTAGTGATGCGCTGACGATATGTTTGGATCAGTGGACAGTTTTTCCCTTCCGAGTTTGCCTAGCTGCTTCGATGTGGTTCGGCTTGAGATTTAACGGGGCACAGACACGGCAATCTATGAAGCGACTGGAGGAAATTTCTGGCGTGCCGGCTAAGCTTATAGTAGCCGCAGAATCGAAGCTGGAACGTCTGCTTAAAGTCAAAAGACGACAGCATCGGCGCCGACATCAGCTGGTGGAAGGCTGGGGAGAGTGTTAAGGCCTAATCGGCTTTCTATTGGCGCAGCCTTTATTTTTAGTTGGTAGTCGAAGAAAATGTATTTTTTTATTTTTCCAGGTTCTAAATTCTGGAAATACCATTTTTTTTTTTAGTTCTTTTAGGGAAAAAACGTTTTTCCCTTGGGTTAGTTTGGCTGTTTACTTGTGATTAATCAAGATTTGAATTATCGACTAAGTTATCTTAATTTTTAAGATTTGTACGTTGAATTTTCCTTTTAAGACTTGTAGAATATATAAACCATGGCGATAGTTTATTCAATCGCTATTGTGAATTTGTGTTTTAAAACTTGTATAAGAAAACTCTGTTTGAGTCACATTCTCATTTTTTTACTCATTTTCAGCCACACATTCTTTAATAAAATAATATTTTTCATCACATCAATAATTTTTCATTTTTTTCAACAATATATTCACCATTACATCACTCAAAAAATGCACTCCCTTTTAAAAAATGTGCATTAAACACACTCTAATTCTAGAATCGAATGAATTATATATTTCCATAAAATTTAAATTTTTAATACTATCTAGTTGATAGGATGTATAAATCAATGACCATAAACAAGGTGGATGTTGGTTTGTTGAACAAATAAATGAAATACAACTTCTACTCGATCACGTGTGATGATATCTACACTATTATACTTCCAATATGATCAATGAACTCGACAAATTATCACAGGTGTGCTTTTCAGCATATAGGATTCAAAAAACTAACTCCCTCCAAATCAAATGGTTTCTTTCAACCGATGCACGAGCATGCTCGTCGTTTAACTTATGATTTAGTAATGAAGACAAACATTCTCATTCTACTACTCATTTTCAACCACACATTCTTTAATAAAATAATATTTTTCATCACATCAATAATTTTTCATTTTTTTCAACAACATATTCACCATCACATTACTCAAAAAATGCACTCTCTTTTAAAAAATGTGCATCAAACACACACTAATTCTAGAATCGAATGAATTATACATTTCCATAAAATTTAAATTTTTAATACTATCTAGTTGATAGAATGTATAAATCAATGACCATAAACAAGGTTGTTGAACAAATAAATAAAATACAACTTCACAAGTTATTACTCGATCACGTGTGATGATATCTGCACTATTATACTTCCAATATGATCAATGAACTCGACAAATTATAACAGGCGTGTTTTTCAGTATATAGGATTCAAAAAACTAACTCCCTCCAAAATCAAATGGTTTCTTTCAACCGATGCACGAGCATGCTCGTCATTTATCTTATGATTTAGTAATGAAGACAATTCTTATACGATTATACTTATGCTAAACTATAATTTTATACGTTATGTAGTAGACGATACAAATAGAGATCAGTACGAGCATAATTTGAGCACAAAGCATTATTATTGGACATGGATTGTGGGTAAAGGCCATAGTTTGAGGCATTTATTCCATTGCCAACTGCCAGAGCCAAGAGCCACACATTTGATTGTGGTGCAACACAAGTTAAGGACTGTGTTAAAATCTTCCAACAAAGTTAGTACTTCTATCATTACTACTTTTTATTTGAGGCTAACGTAGCAAAAGTACTATGAAAGATTCTGAAAATGCATAGGTGGTTGTGGATGGCCATTTTTTTATGAAAAAAATATTATTTTAAATATTAATTATTTGGGGAATGTGTGATTAAAAAAGAAAAAAAAAATTTGATTCACGTGTAAAATATTTTATTGTGTGAACGTGGTTAAAAAAGTATGTAGAATTTTTTTCTTTTTAAAGAATGGAAAACAAACAGATGGTATTGAGCGAGCAAGCGAGTGCCATTTGCGTGGTTGATGTGAAATCAGAATCAGATTCTTTGCTTCTAACTTTGGGGATGATANTTATTTTAAATATTAATTATTTGGAGAATGTGTGATTAAAAAAGAAAAAAAAAATTTGATTCACGTGTAAAATATTTTATTGTGTGAACGTGGTTAAAAAAGTATGTAGAATTTTTTTCTTTTTAAAGAATGGAAAACAAACAGATGGTATTGAGCGAGCAAGCGAGTGCCATTTGCGTGGTTGATGTGAAATCAGAATCAGATTCTTTGCTTCTAACTTTGGGGATGATATCTCCCATAACTTTGTATCTGAATTAATTATAATTTTTCCTTCTTTTTCAATTTAAATTCCTTATTACATGAAAAAAATGTATTCTTGACCTCAAAATGTGCACCGAACATAGGCTAAAAAATAGAATAAAATTAGATTATCACTTTATGTGACATTATACAATAAGTTTAAGAAAATATAAAATTATGTGATTCATTTAGCCACTGTTTGATGACCTTTGATTTATTTTAAGTTATTTCACATATTTATTTTCAATCATATTCACGTAATAAAATATTTTACGTATAAATTCAATTTTTCCTACTTTTTAACCATACATTCTTCAAAAATACTATTTTACACTTAGTTTTTTAAGTTTAAAGGCCACCAAACATTGGTTTAATTGAACCTACAATTTAATGTCACTAATGCTACCATTTATACTATCTATATTAATGTTAAACATCAGTTGTGTTAACTAACATTATTCTAGAAAATAGTATGTTAAACATCAATTTTACGTGTTAAAAATAAAATTTAAATTGAATATAATTTTTTAAATAGTTTAAGTTTCAACACAAATCATATTAAACACATCTACCTAAACGTTTTCATCAAATATATTCACGTACTAGATTTTATGAAAGAATGATTTTCATAAAATAAGATTTTGAAAATCTTAGTTGACCTTTTAAGATAGACTCAAGTCTAAATATGATATCTCAACCAAACAAGCTCAGGCAAACATTTCAATTCCAACATTTGTGTACCTATACGAGCCACAATCTTATGATACGTGCTAAATAGTTATAGATAATATAAATAACCTACATATAAAGTTTTGCACTACTAATTATTTAACAATGTATTGTTAAGGCTTTGAAGCATAATTATAACCGTTGTGTGGAGTCTATACACGAATCGACTTTCACAGTAAGGTTGTATATGGTTAGAAGAGAGGGAAAAAAACCTCCCTTCTTTGTGTGCTGGGGGTGGAGCTCCGTACCAAATTCGATTTTTCCCTAATTCCCATCATTAGGGTTTTGAAATAATCATAAAAAAAAAAAGAGAGAGTGAAAAAAGTTAGAGAAAATAGGATATACGAATTTTATTGAATAACGTATCATTTTCATAAGACTTGATGAAATTTAATAAAAAGTAAAAAATAATTCTCTTAATGTTGTTTGAATTATTTAGAAACAATTTATCTTCTTTGACATTGAATAAATAAAATGAGATATGAAATTTAGGGTGTGTTTGAACCACATTATTTTGGAAGAATGTATTTTGAAATAGTAGATTGATGGAGAACGTGTGGTTGAAAAAGAAGGAAAAATTATTGATGTGATGGAAAATATTATTTGATTGAAAAATGTGTGGTCGAAAATGAGTAGAAGAATGAGAATGAAAATGTTGACGTGTACCAAACAGAGGCCTATACAATCGATTCTAAANGTCAATTAGAATCTCCAATTTTTTTTATGAGGCTATGCACTAAACACTATGTGCTACATATTGAGTTACATTATTTTGAAAGAATGTATTCTGGAATAGTAGATTGATGGAGAACGTGTGGTTGAAAAAGAAGGAAAAATTATTGATGTGATGGAAAATATTATTTGATTGAAAAATGTGTGGTCGAAAATGAGTAGAAGAATGAGAATGAAAATGTTGACGTGTACCAAACAGAGGCCTATACAATCGATTCTAAATTTTACTAAACAGTAATTAAAATTTCAAAATTGACTTCAATTAGTGGGGATTTTTTAACGACAATTGTATGGAGATAATTAGGAATTAGGACGTACAAACTTTATTTGTGGGATGCTACTTCAATACGTGTGATCCACTAACATAAAGCTAATTGTTGGGTAAAATAATGGCCGCTCATTCCCATAAAATCTAATTATTTTAGGGAAAAAAAAAGTGATTTTTTCCCTTCCTCCAAATAACACGATTTAATTTTGCATAAAAGAATTGGTTCCAAACTTCTGTTTTCTATTGCTATGCGAAATTAGTGGTGTCAAACTATCAAGCTCGTCCGGGATCGGCCAGTTAAGAATGACTCGTGAATCGACCTATAATTCAAGTGGGCCAATTTAAGGTTGATAGATATAGTATTTTGTTTGATTATCGACATAGTATTCAGATTTATTCAATCAAAGTGATTGTTGTCGGGTCAATATTACAAAAAATTTGAATTTCAAGACGTGGTAAGATTGCTTCTTATAGAAAGCTGTCACAGCCACTACCACAACCTTCTTAGGAAGGCACAGGCCATTGCCTTATTTTAAGGCTGTAACATCCTTCTTGGGACAACATATCTATTTTTCAAAAAATACATTTCACCTTTTTTCAGGATTATATTTTTTAATAAAATATTGTTATACTTAAACTCAAAAATTATAATTATTTTTTAACCGNGGTAAGATTGCTTCTTATAGAAAGCTGTCACAGCCACTACCACAACCTTCTTAGGAAGGCACAGGCCATTGCCTTATTTTAAGGCTGTAACATCCTTCTTGGGACAACATATCTATTTTTCAAAAAATACATTTCACCTTTTTTCAGGATTATATTTTTTAATAAAATATTGTTATACTTAAACTCAAAAATTATAATTATTTTTTAACCGCACATTCTCTATTAATTGAATATTTCAAAATACATTCTTCTTATAAAAATAGAAACAAACTCTTAATGAGAATTTAAGGAAAACTATGAAATAACGATTTTTGGGAGAATATGTGATTAAAAAATAATAGTTTTTTTATTTATATATAATATTATTTTATTAAAAAATACGTGATTGAAAATAAGAGAGAATGATTCAATTTTTAAAAATTGCGCCCAAACATGGGCTCAATGTATAACTTTTTGATTGTTTGCTCATTTTAACGTTGAGAAAGTGATCATGTTAATAATTGTTAATAAGTAATGGTTGGACTTTTAAGTGAAAATTACACCAGAACCTGTTTTTAAAGTTTCATTTTAAAAAATAAAATTTAAAAATTTTTTGTACAAAAATTAGGTGATAATAAAATTTTTAATTTTTAAATAATAATATTATAAAACTAAATTAATCTACCTTCCTATCCACCCTACCCCCACCCCATTTCACTTGAAACGTGTTATCACTTTCTTCTCCATTCTCTCCCTACTATTACTATCCATTTTCACATACTACCACTTGCATCATTTTAAACAAATATGGCACTAAATATATTAAACTCACATGCAGGAAATTAGGGGTGTGAGGAAAAATCGGCGATTACCTAAGCTAAGTAGATTAGGGAAAGAGAAAGTACGTGAGGTGTATGGGAGATTGATGAGTGAATTAACGTAAGTGTTTAAATAATCAGAAGGGAAAATGAAGGCAAGAAACGACTAAGCATTATGGGGTATGAATTATGATTAACAAACGTGTTCGTCATTGAGCACGCGTGGTGATATGAGTGCCACACAGCGGTGATGCTCATATCGCTACGATTTTTGGGTGCTTTTTGAGGTGATTTTCAAATATACTACATAGCCAGTGTTTTCGGGTGGTTTGAGATCGTCACGTATTTTTAGAGTGTATATAAAATGATGTGTTGATATTTGCTGGTGGTGTCAATGGTGGTGAAAGGTCACATGTCATCGTGCATTGGTCATAGATACATGTTCACATGTCACGGATCAAATAACACTGATTACAGATCATGTTTACATGTCACATGTCATACTTTACATGTCACAAGTTATATTGTATATGTAACAGATCAATGTCAATAGGCCAAATATTAAAATTTACTTGTCTCAGAACATATGTTACATGTTTTTGTGTACTGATAACGTGTAGCGCCCCGAGTTTGGTGAACCCGGAGTGCCACGTCATCCTCATTAATCATACATAAAATAAATAAAATTTGCG
>CAIGRK010097955.1:0-18293 GCA_903798315.1 Fraxinus greggii
GCATTGAGAAAATTGAAATTTTCTATTTCCCTTTTCACAATCTTTATTTGGGAGGATGAATTTTGGTTGGAGGTTGGAATCTTCCAGGAATTAGATGTATTAGGGGGAGAAAGACTTTGGGAATCTTGACTTTTTAGCAATAGGGCTGCCTAGTTGGATTATCTTTTGTATTAAATTCCTTACTCTTGATTAAGATAATAACTTGATTAGGTCAGTCTCTCATCATTCTTGCTTTTGCTAAATCTATTTACATATCATATCAGTAACATTGTTTGTGTAAATACATTTGAATATCCTTTTTTCAAGAATTTATTTATTTTTATTTAAAGTTTACTTTAAAAAATGATTGGTAGGTCAATCCTACGAAAAACGAAATGTGTGGTTAAAATTAATATTTCTACTCAAATTTTTAGGTTAAATTTTTGAGCAAAACTTTAACCTAAAAAGTGATGAGAAGTACAAGCAGTACAAAAATTTTAGTTGTTAACTTCAATTTGAATTAACAAATTTAATTTTAATTTCTACTAAGAAGTAAAGGAATGTCTTCTAATCCTCTTCTTTCTTCTCTCGAGACCTACCTATTGATAACTTATCCTAACACTTGCTTGTGCATAACTTTGGCCGGTGTTCTAAAAGTGTTGGGGCAAATCATGGAGGTCAAGTTTCGTTCTAAGTACAAAAAAGCGTAAAAAAATGTTTCTTATTTTAATATTATTTTAAAATTTTAAATTAATCTAAAAATTAGTTAATAATTAAAAAAGTTTTAAAAACGTAAAAAGACACGCTAGGCATGGCTAGGCTCCAAAAAAAATTAAATAAAGAAAAAGAGCACAAAAGTGCGGTGCGAGGCGTTTTGGGCTCGCTTCATGCTTAGGCGACACTCCTTAGAATAGACCAACAAAAATTTTATTTATTTTATAACTAAAAGTAAATCTTGTAAGCTTAGCCAAGCAAGGAATTTCAATAAAGTTAAATTTTCCTAAGTTCAAACATTTTGTAACATTCATCCATTAAAATGCAATTTTAGGGAATAATATATTTTGGAATAGTGATTGTTAATAATGTGGTTAAAAAATAAGAAAAAATTGTGAATGGACTAGAACCTTCACCTTTTTTAGCACGAGATTTCGAGTCTCCCAACCTACCATTTCGGAAATCCTATATTTTACATATCCATACGATTGAGTCAATGGGTTTTCAAACAAACCTTTTGAACTCCCTTTATTTACACGTATGATGGCCACTATAATGAGAAATTTGGGAAAAGTAGTGTTTTGTATAGTGTTTTTTTTTTTAGAGAATGTTCGTTTAAAAGTAGTGAAAAATTTTGGATTTACGTACAAAATATTTAATTGTATAAATATATGATTGCAAATGAGTATAAGATATAAATAGTTTTAATTTAAATAGTCAGGCATGGGTTTTATAGAAGAATGTGAGGTTGAAAATAAATTTTAGAAAAATACATTTTTAAAAAAAATGAAACCCAAACAAGGGTTATGCCCATGTTTGAGCTGCCATTAAAATTAATTTTTTGGAAAAAAATGTATTTTGGAATTGATTTTTTGAATAATGTATGGTTAAAAATAAGTAAAAGTTTTAAATTTACGTGTAATAATATTTTATGAAAAAAATATGATTGAAAATGAGCTTTTGGAAAAAAAAATATATATTTTTGAAAGATGGAGCCCAAATAGGGGCTGCCCCGTTTGAACCTCGTCCTATAATTTTTTTTTCCTAAACTCATTTTCAACTATACATTATTTCAATAAATTAATTTTAGCGTGACAAAAAATTTTCCTACCTTTTAACCATATATTCTTCAAAAATCACTATTACAAAACAAGTTTTATTCAAGATCGGGCCTCAAACAGTATTTTTCACAACTCTCGTATTCCTAGTATAAGAAGTTTTAACAAATATAAGCGTGTTCGGTAGAGATTAAAATTGAAAAACTAACCATTATTGTTGACTTTTATTAGATGAGGAGAATCCAATAACGACTATATTTTCAATTTTAATTGACTTTTAATTCTTACCGAACACTCATTAATAAAATCCAACCATATCAATCCTAACAAATAAAATCATATTATAAGTTGTAAAACAAAATGAATATTTGTCCTATCACAATCAATTATTAATATAAGTAAAGCTCCGGAGATAATTGACCTGTTCCCCTGACCTTATCATCCATATCTTGTGCGTGTAGCAGCTTTCTCAAGAATCATTGAAATATAGGAACAACTTTTGAATTTGTATATTGCTTGGGCCAGAGTTATGTGTTTTTTAGGGCGGGTTCGGTAAAAATTAAAATCAGATTAAAATTGAAAAATTAAACGTTATTATTGACTTCTATTAGACGAATGAGATCCAATAATGACTATATTTTCAATTTTGGAAGAATGTATTTCGGAATAGTAGATTGATGGAGAATGTGTGATTGAAAAAGAAGAAAAAGTTGTTGATGTGATTGAAATATTATTTTATTGAAAGATGTGTGGCTGAAAATGAGTAGAAGAATGAGAACGAAATTTTTAATGTGTACCAAACAAGGCTGAACATATTCCAATATTCCCAAATAATTAGCCATAAATCTGCCACACAATCTTCACACAACGATTGTGGGGAGGAGGTGTTGGTTTGGCCTCGAGCTGTCAAAATATTTTCTTCTCTCGTAAGATAATTTGGATAAATACATTATTGAAAGTCGAAAATATTGAGATTCGAAACCTTTAAATTCAAGAGTTGAATACTTTTTTGATTATCTGATCAAGATGATCATTCACGATGATTATTGTATAACAATAACGTCAACTATGAGAACAAAATTAATTAATAAAAATCTTTACGCGTACGTAATAATATGGGAGCATGGTGGTCTCCTCTATCAATGGAGTAAAAGGTCATAAAGCGTACGTAGAATTGATCTAAGTAGTAGGATTGGTATTTGACAAATTTTCTATGAAAATAGACCTACGATTTGTCCATCTTCCTTGCGGTTTGTACACCAAGCTCGAGTCCTCTCTTATATTAGAGCATCTTCAATGGTGCTCCAAATTAAATATAAATTGTGATTTAGATTTTCAAAGTTCCTGAAAAGAACATTGCAAACAGGAATATATAAAAATATATAAATTTTTATCTTTTTTTAGATCTATCCGCAAGACCTACAAGAGACAAAAAATTTACCTATTCACTTGCACCCGATTTTTTTTCGATTTTTCCATTGAAGCAAAATTTTGATTTTGGTCAACTGTAATGTAAATGGGGATGAGCCCCCGTTTGATTTATATTAAAATTTTAAGTGAAAGTCAACACTTAATTTTAACAACATTTTTCATGAGATTCAAAACTTTTCAATCACACATTTCATCAACGTTTATCAAAATCTATTAAAAATATGATTTTAATCTCTGTCAAACAGCCACCAAATTTTACACCACCATTGAAGTTGCTTTTACTGTGGGTAAAACTATTTGTGTTGTTTTCGAGAAAACAAAACTATGTAGTTATGTAATAATTGAATATTATGTGAAATATTTTAGTCCTTCATTTTTTATTTGAAGTTGATATGCCCCCATGACATTAAAAGTTCAACTATGAAAAGGAGAGAGAGCTTTAAAAAGAATTACCAGGTGAGGATCGAAAGAAAAGATTCCTCATTTACTTGAGAACAATTTAGAGTAAACTTGTAGTCTTATAAACTTCGAAAAACTTTAAACTATAAATATTTCAAAATGAGACGAATAATCGTTCAACGTAATTTTGCATGAAATTTTGATTCATAATAAAATTAATTATTGATTTTAACTTAAAATTTTAACAGCTTTTAATTCATACCAAATGAGGGGTTAATAGTATGATCTAAATTTTTTTATTATTTAAAAATTATATAATTACTTTTATCGGGTTGATCCCGATTCGACCATATAGTTTTTGACCCTTTCACTTTTCGAATTGATGCTGGGTTCGATCTCTAAAACATTGGGGTATAGGTGCGACAAATAAAAATGTTGGGGATAGAGACTGACAAAAGGTTGGGACCGTTGAGGAATTTACCCTAACATTATTCCCCCTTCAATTTGCCCCCTCTCCCTGCGGAATCGAAAATTAATCCACGGAGCGTGCAGCCGGAACGGCGAAAGACGGCCTATTTCTTTATAGGTACAGTATTTTACTTGCCGTTTTTTTCATAACAATTACATTATTACTCTTTCGATGTGCCTTCGGTATGAAATCTTGAATACATTTTTAGTTGCAAATTGGGATGAGATTATTATTATTATTCGTTTAGCTAATTTTACATTATCTAGAAAAATAAAAAAAGAAGATGATAATTGCAGTCGAAGAACTCTGGAATAAGAGTTTCGTATTTATTTATATTTTTTTTATAAATAACGCTTTCATAATCCCCTTGCAGAAAAAGATCTATTTATTTTATTTATTTATTATTATTAAGATTATTTTTGAATATTGTAGCAATGGAGGAAGAAATGTCCAATTCAATCCGTCGCATGTCTACTCGAAGTCGAAAGGTTGCTCCGAAAATGGCTGCCGCCCTAGCCAGCAGTGATAATCGCACTCAGGTTTATCTTATAATTATTCCTTTCATTAATTTTCTCAGTTTAAACCAATTTTGATTTTTCTTCCATCCAATAATAATGGAGCTTGGCTGTATGTGAATATTCCATGATCATGCCAAAATGTAGGCAATGCTGGCTCGCCTTGAAGCTTTGGAAAATGATAATGCTGGAATGGAGATTGTACAAAATGATGATGACGATGAAGCATCCCTTGATGAAGATGATCAAGGTAAGTTGTGTTTCTTCCTCCATATTTGGTTTTTTCTTTCCGCGCTTGGGCATTTTGGGGCTTGCATATATGTTCATATAGAAATGAACTTGGAGTCCAGCATGCTCTACACATTCTGTTAATTCTGTTTTAAACTTCTTTTTCCGGGTAAATATAACCTGTATAATACTTACACTTACTCTCCAGTGGCCCCATCAGATCTTTGTTTAACAGTGGAATTCCAATTTCTTTTTTGAGAACCTCTGAAATGAAATGATTAATTACTTATGCATTTAATAGAAGGAACAGCAGTGACCTGGGTCAGTTAGATCTGACGTAACATGAATGATTTATCATGTTACCTTGAGAACGGGTGATACAGCTTGAAAATTTCGGGTTTCTGTTCTCTGCCCCCGATCACCGCTTACCTCTTGTTATGGAAGTACTTAAACTTAGTTGTCCATAATCCTTTGTACATTAGATTTATTGCAAATATATCTACGAGAATATTGTTATTGCTTAGTTATGATCTCTATCTCCATCTACTCTCTGTTTGCCTCTCTTTAGCTTGTGTTTTGCTATTTGCTGGTACATCTAGATTACCATCTTGTGTTAATGCATGAAATAGCAGTTAAGTAGTGATTTGAGGCACACCTATACCAATTTTGTAAATTTTCTTAAGATGCTAGTTATCCAAGAAGCAATATTTTTTGTTTACCAATCAACTTTTTAAATTTTTGGCTCTGTTATTGTCACGTGTACATGTTTTTTAAACCACCTGTTCGGCCTGCTAATTGCCTCCTGCGATCACGTGATTAGCTGGCGGCTTTATATTATCAATAATTGGGCCATTCTGCATCATCGTCTTGTCAAATTAGTGATCTTTTTTCTTAACTTATGCTGCAGTGTATCAAAAGAAGCAATCCAAAAGCACGAAACGTAAAACTCGTCAAGCTAAAGCTCTTGAAGATGCTAAGAAGGCCCCGAGAACATTCCTTGAGCTCTTAAACGAGGTAAAGATTGTGAGAGCAAGAGTCTTCTCTCTGTTTTTTTCTCGCTAATGTTAGTTGGCTTGAGTATCAGTTCTGATTGAATGACGTTGGAATTAGGCAAACCTGGAGTCATTGCCTCCTCATATGCCCTCCTACTTCAGAGCAGCTGTGGGACCTCCAAGCTCTGTCGCTCGACGCCATTTTTGCACAGTTTGTGGGTTTTCTGCAAACTACACATGCATACAATGTGGAATGCGTTTCTGTTCAATCAAGTGCCGGGCTATCCACAATGATACTCGTTGCCTGAAGTTCGTCGCTTGATGCTCGAAGTGTGTTAAAGTTTTACCAAACTCAGGTAGTGTTAATGGTTTCTTCTTGAGATGTCACAATTCATGTTCAAATAACTCTAGTGATTTCTGAATAGAGAGCAAATTTGATGTTATCATTGGGATTACCTTCTTTATTCTTACACATTTCTTTGCAGGACGTGTCTCGGCAAATAAATCTTCGCTCAATGACGATGCCAATGCCATCCAGTCTTGGTGAATTAATAAACTGCGTGACCATGGACTGGGTTACTTGATTTGCTCATTTGACTTTTCCATGTTCTTCTGTTAGTTGAAGGCTGAAATCAAGTAAACTGCCTGATGAGCATGCAATAAGACATGGAGTAAAGTTTATAATTAATCTCACTTATCTTGTGGTCGGTATTGAATAGAGTCGCATGTCCTGAGCTGTGCATCCGCAGCAGAAAACAAAATCGAATTAGAAATCTCATGGATTGGGCATGTTGGCTTAATTGAGTCTTGGAAAGTTCATGTTGATTTTGTGACGGCTGGGAGGCACGTAGTCGAATAGGCTAGTTCAAGCTCACAAGGGACTTGCATTGTTCTTGGTTTTATTACGTTGTGAACAAAGGTCCATGTTCCAATCATTATATTATCACTTGTCATCAGACAATCAAAAAGGGGAAAGAAGTTGATTAAGACATGCTTGCTATAAAGTGCTCAAAAAACTTTGACAAGTGGGTAATGTCCTATTACTTTTTTTGCAACTTCACCTTCTAATTCTGTGGCCATTTGTAGATTACTGCAGGAAGTATTGTTTTTGCTATTGAAAAAACACCTGCAGTAACAATGAAAACTGTGCGTATAGTGAAGTGCAGAAGGATCCCCCCAGGTTTGTGAAGACAAAAGTAACATGGCTTTCTTTATTTTGTTTACATTTCTATCTTGCGTATAGTTTTGCACTCCAAATTCACCAATCATGGCCCCTGCCTTTTCCCTGATGCTGCACTCTGCATGTGGCAAGTAAACTCTCATTGGGAATAGCTCGGCCGGAAGAACAAATTTGGTACTGTTGCAAAATTGGCAAAGAAAAATGTCAGCCCATACAGTGCAGTAAACATCCATTTGTGAGTTTTGGTTTTCAGGTGATCCTAATTTATTCTGACGATAAGCATGAATCTGGACATCATCAGAATCATGCTACAATAACATAATGATTGACATAATACCACGTGATATCTTATCATTGGACTATTTAAAACACAATTAACTTTTATATCTAATTATATCTTGCAATATGTCAAATCACCTGTCAACATTTTTTTGTCAAAGTGGCATAATTCTCACAAGAAGAATTATGCTACAATAATATGATAGTTGACATAATTCTTGACATAATGTCACGTGACATCTTACCATTCGACTATTTAAAATAGACTCAACTTTTTCATCCAATTATATCTTGTCAATATTTATTATGTCAAAACACATGTCAATATTTTTCTGTCAAAGTGGTGTAGCCCTCGTGACCTCACCATTTGGATTTGGAATCTGCCTATTTTGTCTATGTAATATACTGTGAACCATTAACCAGGGAAGGTCCCCAGATAGGAAATTTAGAACTTGTAACTCGAAGTCTTGAACGTTTAGAGCAGAGCGATCACTTTGGCTGGTTGGCTTTGTGAGTCCCATTGTAGGAAATATTTCCTTGATTCAGGTTTTGGCTATAGAAAGCTGTCTAACAAGAACCTTGTAGTCATCGTACCAACTAGGTGTCGGCCATGGCGTCTGAACAACTCATTTGACAACAAATGGTATTCTTTAGCAGCCTTGAATTGTTTTAAATTTTCTTAATCAGCTTGAATTCCCATGTCAAGAACTCTGCCCATTCAGTAGCTGCTTGTTTAGCATTACCCTTTGTAAGGGCTGATATCGCCCTGTTTCCAGCATCTTCGCACTCCAGTAGGATGTAAGAACTCGGTGAAGAGCTCCAAGCATCAAAACTATTCTCCAAACATTATCTGCCTCATGCACAGCAGGCAAAATTTTGTCATCCGGAAATCGAATCCCCAAGTACTTTTCGAGAAAATTTCTTGAGAAAATCAATCAACACAAGGCAGGCTAAGACAATACAAACGCCTTACTTGATTTAATCGCAAGTGTACAATATTATGAATAAAAAATGAAGTGAACTTAAGACTCCGAATTATTATTTTAAAAGGATTTATTTATCATGACTTCAATTTCGCTGAAAAACAATTAAAAAAGATTGATTTTAATTATAATTCTTAGTATTAAATTATGAGTCTAAGAAAGCAATTAAAAAATTACGCAATTAAGAATTAGGATTTTTAAAAATAGATATGTGAAATGTTAGAATCGTGATCTCATCATAGTTATTTCTTTTTATTCCCTCTTAAGTTTGTTCTTAAAATTGTATTCGTCGAATTCACTAATTTAATTAATTTACCTCTGTCGAGCTCAAATCAATTCTATTTAAGTCGAGTCAATTCACTATATGTTTTAACTAAATGCATTAAATCACCTTTGAATTCATTTCATGACCACAATATTCATATCTTTATTTTTTATTCAATTATTGAATTTTACGTGATCTACATCTATAACTTACATCTCGATTCATTACAAATTTAAAATTTAATGAAATAGTGGTCAATTATTTCAGAGACAATAAATAATTAAAGTAATTACTCATGGTTGGAAAAGGAAAACAAAAAATAAAAATAAAAAATTGAGTACACCAAATTTTCAAGGAAGAACGAAGAAAATTGGATAACCGTAGACACTCCTCAATCATGCACGCTTTACTTTTTAACACAGTTAAAGCGACACGCTTTTGAGTTCTTCCTACAATCACGGGATAACAATGCAAGCGATACCGTCTACGACGTTTAAACCCTATCTTCATCTTCTCCAATTTTGTACGAAATCTCCCTGTAAATTAATCTTTTAACTAGTTCTTTCGCCATCAAAGTCATTGCAACATAACTTGTGAAAAACGAATAAAATTCACAATAATAAGAATTTAAAGTAGAAAATAATTATGCAAACCATATCTACCTTCAAATTCATCACAGTTTCTCCAACACTATCATCCTCCATTCCAAGAATTTCCATTACACGCCCTTTATTATTCCAGAAACTCTCATCAGGTACCCAATTTTCATCTTCCATTTCCATATCAAGAAAGACCCTTTACCACTCAAAATCGTCAGAAGAAGCAGAGGTATCCGAAGCGGAGGATGAGTGGCTTCAAGGGTTGCCGGAGAAAAAGAAGCCATTGTACTCTCACAGCTTGCCATGCATAGAAGCCTGGTTGAGAAGTCTTGGGTTTTACCAGAGTAGAGAAGATAGAGCTGCTTGGTTTGTAGAGAAATCTGATTGGCATGGCCTACTCTCGCTTGATATCACTGATCTTTACATAAGGTTTGGTTGTATTAAGATTGGAGTTTTAGCTTTTTAGGGTTAAAATTAGCATTTTTCATATAATTCTTATGGTTATTTTGGTAAGTTTTGTTTTTTGTTTTGAGATCATGTATTATTTGGTTTGTTTAGCGTGTACTACTTTTGTTGCAGTCAAATTTGGCTTCCTTGTTTATCCTCCTTTCTCCTGTAGCAATACATGTAACAAAGGATATGATGTATTGCCTAAGTCAGTAGTTGACCATATGATTCTAGACGTAGTTGAAACTGGGAAATTTGCGAATGTAATGTTTCTCATTTATACTATGGCACACCTTAAGAGCTTGTTGAAGAATCTGTTCATAGTTATCGGAGGTCTAGTGTTGATAGATTCTTGTTTGGACAAAAGTGATAGATCTCTGTTTGGACTATAATAACTGAGTTCTAATTCCATTACTTCTTAATTGGTAGAGTACATTTGGATGAGATAAGGAGTTGGAGAATTTTTAATGCACAAAAGTGCAATGTTGTTTGACTGGTTAATTATTTTCCTCTTTCTATTTTTATTAGTATTTGGATTCTGGAATCAAGTTTAGGATTAAAATTATACGTTGGAGCAGTATGCTCAGATCATTGGGCATTTGTTTTAACTGAGGAAGAAAACAAAGTGCAATGTTGTTTGACTGGTTAATTATTTCCGTCTTTCTATTATTATTAGTATTTGGATTCTGGAATCAAGTTTAGGATTAAAATTTTATGTTGGAACAGTAAGCTCAGAATTCAGATCATTGGGCATTTCTTTTAACTGGGGAAGAAAACAGTGCAGCTTCATGACAAGAAAATATTTGGTTTTATTTTGTGGAAGGAAAAATTAAGGTAATTGGGTAATAAATTGGTTACAGGGTAATGGATGATATTGCAATTTGTGAGTTAATGAATTTTGGGGTTTTGGCTCATTGATAGGTGAATATGTTTCACCATGTGACTCATAATTATATTGTGTTCACTAATCCCATTGATTGTGGGTTGACCTGTATTGCATGATATCTATAGCAACTTCAGGGTGCTGTTTTTTAGAGATACATAGATTGAGAGTTTTGAGATCTCTCCATTGTGAACTTCTTGCTGATTTTAATGAAAATTCGCGATGGCAAGCGGAAGTATCTGCCATATCCACTATAAACTCTATGTTTGCTTTGTAATTTTAGATTACTGCTTGCTTATTATTGCACTCATAATAAGGAATAAGGACTTGATTGTTTGGGAGAGCTAAAAAGGATTGGTGGATCCCCACGAAATGAGTGGTGAAAAAGTGGGTAGTAATTGTAGGTCCTATGTAATGGATGGTTAAAATTAATTGTTGAATGCGACATCAACTTTTTAGCAGCTTTTTAAGCTTTCCCAAACAAGTTCTTAACATCTTAACTATCTTAGCCTAGGATAGTCCTTGCAATGGTGTTGCAAACTGCTTCAGGAAAAAGCCGAAGAGACATCATCTGTTACATGATTTATACTGTGTTACATGCGAGGAACGACTACCCACAAAATATTTTACGATAAGGAAGAAATGTGAAGTTCTAGGGCATCGTGTTGCCAACTATGCTAGTACTTATTTACGCTTGTTCAATTGCTAAGATGGCCTCTGTTATGTGTTGACAACGAACCTTATTAGTGCAAGTATCCAACCATTGTATAGAGTTGATTAATGTGGGCTGGGTAATGCACATGGCGAATGCAACTTATTCTGAATTCCTTTAGTGAAGTCCGTCATTTTAAAAGATTCAGTTGAAAGACATTGACCAGAGGCTTTGAATTGTTCCATAATTTTAGTCTCCCAGAACTACTTGAACGTAACATTAAGATTAAGACGGAGTCTTAAAAAATCATCTGTAAATCTATAGATTTTTCTCCAATATTATCTTGATTATCTCTGCTCAATTGAAATCTAAAAAAATATACACAGTTTTTGTGTGTTCATTCATGTCATGTTTATTTGATGCCTCAAGTTCTATCCAACTTAAGCGGCTGATGGAAAGCTACGAAATTCTTTTTGTCCTCCTAGCGTTTTCTTTAATTTTCCTCCTCCATATATCAATTACTTTTCATTTAGATTTTACAGATGCTCTTCCTCTTTTATAGGAACAAAAGATCATCTTTTTTGTTAGATGAGAATCCAGAAAATTGTTTGTTTATAGTGCAAACATTTGTTTGTCTGGAGTTCCTTTGTTGGATATTGTATCTTTCTATTCTGTTAAAGTTTGTGTTTTAGTCCATCTTCGCGTCATAATAAGGCTATGAAATTCCAGTGATAAGCCATGTTCAGCATTACGGTTTTTGAGTGCGTGTTTGGTACGCAGTACTAGAGTGGAGTGGATTTTTGCTTCTTTATCTTCCTTAATAGTGTCGAGTGTTATCTAATATTATCTACCAAACATAACACGATCTCATTTTGATGGGTCTTTACAAGTAGCATTCAGCTTGGGAGAGAGATTGGGTGTGTTGTCGTATTCTGCTGCTATACAAGCAGAAGCTTAGTTTCTAAAGATATTTGAGAAATAGAGTTGTGGATGATTTCTTGAAATGAATTGTTGGCCTGAGGTTAACTATTGATTAGAACACTTCCCATTGCAAATCCAACAGATGTAGATCATAGACATACTTGTGAAAGTAAGTTATTGATATAACTAAAATATCGGTTTTATTAAAATTGAAAAGATGATTAACAATTAAATCAGAAGTAATTCATTTATTTTTCAACTTGCATGTCCGTGAAAATCTATTTTTTGAGTCCCTATCTTATTTACCAGTTATGTTGTTTGTCATGTATTCTACGGCAAATAAGATCTGAATTTAGACTAATGACAAGATCCTGCGGTAAATCAAAAAAGCAGAAAGTGGTATAATACTGTTTTGATGTTGAAGGGTTCAACTCAATGAGTATGTTTGGAAAGAGCAAACTAAGACGGTAATTTGTAATAAGAAGTCTAGACAACTCTCTGCTTTGATCTAGGTTTCAGACCGTCTTAGAAAGACCAGTAGATGAAGATAAGGATGTTTCTTTAAGAAAACATCTAAGTGGTAGAAGATAATGCCTTTTCACTTTCTATATTGACTAGGTTTTGCTGCTTTTAATATGCCAACCTATCGGAATTGTCTCAAGCAAACTAGAATCCTCCGAGTCAATTTCAGAAAGTCTACCTTCAAGAAATTATTTTATTATTTCTTGCTTTATATAAATTTTTCGTCTGGCTAATTATCTATGCTTTCTTCATTATGTTTGTTACTCTACAATCAAACGAGCTTCTCTTGTTTCTTTTCACATTTTAGTAATTCAAGTTCCTAACAGCTCTTTGGGATTGAATGCAGGTATCTAAAGAGTGGACCAGGAGAGCTTGAGAAAGACGTCGAGAGGAGATTTAGTTATGCACTGAGTAGAGAAGATATTGAGAATGCCATACTTGGAGGGCCGTGAAGATGAAGAGATATTAATCGCTATTGCTTAAGCCTCCCTGCAGAAAGACACTACGGCTAACTTTATATTTATTTATCTACTTTTCACTCATATCGATTGAATATGTATCTTGGAAATAATTGTTATTAACATATCAATGGCATGATGAAAATACAGGATAGATTCTTAATAAAAAATTTCATCTTTTTCCACGTGTAGATGCTAGCATCAATCTTTTGGATTTGCAGCAGTTTCAGTGCCTAGTTTCCCCTTCAGTTATAAGACAATCAAAATCTTTGTTACCTAAGAGAGTCGAACAAATTCATCAAGAAGCTCATCCTTGAACTTGAGAAGAGTCTCTTCCTTTTAGTAGAGCTTTTGAAAAGTTAAAAGTTGCTTTTGAGATTAAGAAATTACTGTTGAACATGTTTGGATAATTTTTTGAAATTTTTTGATTGGCTAGAATAACTTTTAGAGAAAGTTTTTCTAAGATAACTTCTTTATGAAGCTCTTATAGAAGAAAAATAAGAACAAAAATCTTGTCAAACGGCCCTAAGCACTTGACTCTACCATCTTTTTACTGCTGAAGAAGTGTGTCCAAATGCAGCTCCCAAGCTCAGTGACAAAATTAACAAAATTGAGATGTTGAAAGAACTTTTGCCTGCAATCAATTCGAGAAGTAATTTGGTATGAAAATTTAATCAGGTTTAGAATAGTGGTACTCCACTGTAACACACTACGGTTCGTGGTCGCATCCCAATAATTGTATTTTATTTTTCCCTCTCGTTACATGAATGGTTCCAACATTATTGGAAGTAAAGAAGCAAAAGGGTTAAAAAATTTTAGAGATAAAGGCTGTAAAATAATATTTGTAGACGAGTTTTCATTGATGACTATCTTTACGTACAATTAAGTGACAACTAAATTGGCCAAAAATTACTTGAACAACAGAGATGGCAACGAGGGTGGAGAACTCTCGATTTAATTCGGGAATGCGGCCGAGCCTAAGAAATTAGCCTTGAATAAGAGATGGCTAGATAGTTTCCACTCTGTTTAAGCTAGCTAGCCCATATTCAACTCATCTTGAAGTAAGAACGGGCCGACTTGCTTGACGGGCCAAGCCGAACCTCAACATCCCTAACTCCAAGGGTGTCACACATGCACACCAGGCACGTACGAGGTAATCAGGGTTTGGTAAGCTTCACCGAATTTCTGGCCGACAGCTTTTGAGTTCTAGGGTTGAGGTTCTTAGTGAAATCGAATTTTGGGGATTTTTCAATTTTATCCTAATTTTCAAGACCTAGAGCCGTGACACCAAATTAGCAATTGGCTTTGAAACTTGTAATCTCATACCTAAACTGGCTACACATTGATGTATATATACAAAGAGACAAGAAAGTAGGATTTTTTCTATATTAATCCCTAAGCTTCTGTTTTGGTCCATACAAGTAATTTATGTACATTCTAAAACAATTGAGAATTCTTGTCAGTCTTCTTAAGGACCACCAGATCTGCCCCATATTGACTCTTGGGGTTAAGTGAAGAAACTGAGAAGCCATGAAAACACCTATAAAGCTCTTGATTCCTCAAAGTAGTGCGAATTCCATCGATTCCCCTTTTAGGACACCGTTAAAAATGCCCAAGCAAATCCAGGCATTAGTCCGTACCTGGCGGCCCAGACGAGCACCAAAGTGCCTACTGCTCAAACAGTTCTGTGACAACCATGCTTCATGAAACGATAACAAAAAACCAGTATGTCTAAATTTAAGTTGTAAACCGCTGTAGTTAAATTGCACAATAACATGCTGAAATAAAATTACAAAGTTCTAAGAATCTAATTTATGGCTTTTTGGCACGCATGTAATGGTACAAGTTATCACCAAAATAATCCCTAAAACAACAAATATGGAGGTACCAAGTGGACGGAAATGATGGGCAAAAAAGTTGCTTGTTTCATAATCAACCCTCCAGTATCTATAGAACACCGAGAGATGAAGATACATCAATATGGCATGTAGCGCATAGGACGCCTAAACCTTGGAACCCTCCTACACATGAGAAGGTTGGAATCAGAATGTCTAATCAAACCACAAATGAAGAAATGTTAATCCCATGGTACAATTTTATTCCAAGTAAAGAACCAAGATACTTTCAAAGTAGGTGTATAAATATTTTTGTCCCCAAAAAGAATTAGAGTAAACAGATATCTTGGCTAATCTAAGGAACAGAAATATTCTTATTTAAACATGCAAAATGACATAATTATTTAGTATCAAAAGCTTCAAGTCTCAAGCCTCAACGTGTAAAAGAATGCCTTTTCTCATCATTCCATTGTTCTGGGTGAAAGCCAAAAAACTAAACCCTAGTACTTACCCATAACCATAGGGAGGGTACACAGGTGGACCAGGCATGAACGGCCTTCTTGATCCAAAATAAGGGTTGGGACGTCTTCCTCGATATTGTTTCATCCCAGGAACATTAGTCCTCTTAGCAGATACCTGCCCAAATTCCCAAATACATCAACATTGTTGTTGCAAAGATTCATATGCCCATCACGTTTTTTAAGTTTTTGGATCAATACAAGTTCACAAACCTTCAGCTGACGGCCATGCAACTCGGATTCATTCAGAAGTAAAGCATTTTGCACAGCCTCAGTTTCAACAAACTCTACGTAAGCAAAACCTTTCGGCTGGCCAAACTTATCGGTCAAAATAGTCACCCTATTTACCGTACCACATGACTGAAAATGCTGTTGCACCTCCTCTGGTGTGCAGCCATAGTCCACCTGAGTTTTGAAAGAGCGATTGATAATGAGATCAATCAACCAGAACACATCATACATATGTACTCCACATGAATGCTAGCTTATAAGATGTCTAATTAAGAGGCAGAGTGAGCATTGAATCTTACAAATTGATTTTGCGTACGAGATTACATATAGAGATGTCGGCCATCTTCAATTTCCCTCAAGCTTCACTTAATTTCAATTCTGGCTTAAAAAAGTTGGCTCATGGTTGATATGTAGAAAGATCTGGCATTGGCTATATTTTGGTGGTTTGGACAGCAAGGAACTCCAAAATTTTCGAGGAAAGAAAACACCTGCTTGGATATTTATGAGAGAAGGAAAAGTTTTTTGACTTTTTCTTAGGCTTCTACACTAGGGACTTTAAGGATCTCCATTTATCTTTTGACTCAATTTTAGAGAGGAAAAAAAAACGAAAAGAATAGGAATTTTGCAATACATTCCAAGTATCTTTTAACATTTCTCATTCTAGAAAAGAAATGACTACCCCGAGTGTGTTCTTGGTTTGAAGAAGATCTTGTACTCTTGATATTGTTTTCAACTTGTTACTTCTTCCATTTTAGGGCAAATTTCAGAAACCTCCCTTGAGGTATACGACAAATACAAAGATAACCCTCCTAGTTTTAAACGTTAGAGACGCCCCTTGAGATTTATTTTGAGGAACAGTTTATTCCCCCTTACACAATTTCTAAGGAATTTTTTGAGGCAAAGAACTGTCAAGTACCAAAAATACCCCTTACAACATTAGTTCAATTTTAAAGCTTTTTTTCCTTTTAAATTCATTTTTTTCTTAAAACTTTCTGAACGTTGAGAGAATAGTATCTTGTATTAACAATTTTATAGCTCCAATCACATTGATTTAATGTTAGTTAATTGTCTTCTCATTTACAATACATTTAAAAACTTTCGTCAATACATTTCATAAAATTTAGTAATATAGGAGACCTGAACAAGAACACTTCTGTAAATAAAGATACAAGTGAATAAAAATATGAAGTTTATTTTTCAATTTAAAAATTCCAAAAATCGTTTGGTTTCTAGTCATAGATAAACCTCAGGGAGTATCTCCTTAATTTTTAAAACTGAAGAAGTGTCGCTGCATTTGTCATATACCTTAGGGAAGGTTTCTGAAATTTATCCTATATTTTAAGAGATATCTTTCATGTCATTTTAAAAACATTATTATGTTTCTTTTAAAAATATATATTTAAAGTTGACTGCTAGCAATTAGTAGTTCAACACTAGAATATAAATGTTTCCACAGTAGGGATTTAGAAAGTTCTGGTGCATCTCTAAATGAAGATAAGCCGAGAAAAGGTCAATTCATGGATAAAGGAAGCCAGAGGAAACAACTTGATAAAAGGTACCCATTTCCAAATCAATAGAATTAGAGAACTATTTATTGTGCTCGATCTTAAAACTTCGAGACAGTCTAGCTAACAAAGAGGTGACAACAAGCATGGTTCTTCTTGAAACTAAAGCAATGCAAATAGCCCAGCACAATATTTGCATGCTATGACAGGGAATAAAATTAACAGAATTAAGAAGGGGATTGTGAAACTCACATTACCAACATATACTGAACGGGAATCCACCTCCTCCTTTTCTGCCTGAGTCGCGGATGCCTCGGTTAAATCCTCTAACATGCCATGAACAAATTTTACAATTAGTTGTGAGCCGCTAGTACAATGGCAAAAATCAAACGTGAATAAAAAGCCATGTTATCAAATTAAGAAAGTACGCTCTCTCGCGTGGATTCTATGAAAACACTCGTAAATTATGCACACAAAAGTTATGTAACTTGTCATTTATTTTTCAGTTATTTAATTTGTTTTTGATTTCTTTTGAAGTACAGCTTATATTTCCCTCTTCTGCAAGCAGATCTGGATAACATTAAATGGTGGTATTTATATACCATTATAACAGCCAACTCAGCTTCTATCGCAGATAAGAAATAAATCCATCAAATTTTATAGCTTTAATTTCATAAAGTCAGGATATACTGGACCCATATTAAAGAATTGATAAACAGAGCAAACATGATTTTAGAATAGTGTGTTCTACATCTTGACGATAAAAATAGAAAAATTATAAATTAGAAAGAAAACTGAGATCAAGCCCCCATAAAACAGAATGTGTAATATAGTTCCTAGCCAAAATGTGGTTACTCTGATCACCTGATAGCTGATTATGAGAAAATATGCAATAAGATAAATTTTTCATCCTAGGAAATTCGAAATAAAATTTCCCAGATTATAAAAGTATAAAAAGGCTAAGCTACATCAAGAAAGATAGTAAAAAACAAATATGTAAACATGTGAAGAAAGAGACGATTAAAGACTTCCAGATTGTGAAGTTCATTGGATATCAATATTTTTCATCTGTTTAAATATAAAATTAACCACCAGCTGATGAAATCAAGGTACTTAACTTTATTCCTGATATAACCGTTTCTTCCTTTGGTAGATCTTAGTTTTTCGCTCAATGAATGGCATAACAACCTATATTTGTTCTCAATCAAATTGTATGATTAGCATAAAATA
>CAIGRK010097969.1:0-17249 GCA_903798315.1 Fraxinus greggii
TTCTGGAGTGTAAGTATTTGCAATGGGGAAGCAGGAAGATGAACAGTGATCTTTATAAACGCGGTAATGTAGAACGTTTGTATAATGGGGCGACGAGTGGCGTGTTCTTTGGTTTATAGGAGTTGTGTGATATTGGACTTTTCTAGACGTGGTAAATAATGATGGGGACTATCAGTCCTCGTTGGATTTCAAGCATCGTGGGAAAACATGAAGGATGAATATGGCATAAGATTAATAGTTGATATTAATTTTGCCATATTAGGGGCCATTGTTGACGTATAAAAATGAGGCCCAATTAAATGGTCCAAAGAATGAAGTTCAGTTAGGAAATTCGAAAGATGGGTCCAAACGAAACCATGTAAAAACCCAAGACCGAGTTATGTAGCGGAGGCCCGTTATCGCTTAAGCGTGCGAGACGCCCAAGAGCTGGGCGAACCCATCATCGCTCAAACCTACGAGACGCCCAAGATCCGGACGAGTATAGCGTCTTGTTGTTATTTAAAGCAATGATTATTGAAACGGTTAATGAATAATGTTATCACGCTCCACGATCCAAGAATCCCGATGGCAAGCAGTTAAATGATGGGAGTAATGTCAGCAGTTAAAATGGTAGTTTCTTGACAAGTCATCCATCATGGAGAAAATGGTTAGTTACAGGGCGATGAACAGTTCTCAAACGATTTTACAATAAAACTGTCAAAGGAGTATAAAAGAGAAGAAAAGATAGAAAGAAAAAAGATCAGATGACTCTCAAACAGAGAATTATGTAATTTCATTTCCTTTCTTCTTATTAAATTTCAATTACTTTGCAGCATTTCGCTTCTTGTGAATTGTAATCTTCATAAATAAAACACCATTCATTGAGAATTTGTCTCGAGAGGTTGTCGTTCCTTACATAATCGTCTGAATCTTCTTTTAATTGTTAGCGAGGCTCGATTTCCACGCGAAACATAAACTTTCAAGACTCGTAAAATATTACTCATCTATAAATTACTCATTTTCACATGTTTATTACGTAGATATTTGGTGGGAATTAAAATTAAATTTTCAATAGATTATGATAGAAATTTTTAAAATATATGATTGAAAAATTGTAGATCATAAAAAAATATGATTAATATTGATTGTTTTACTTTCACTCAAATTAAACTCTTTACAAACAAAAAGGCGGTCTGTGTAATAACCATTCGCAGACATATCTGCGAACAATGTGCCGACCCATTTAACCTAGTCCGGCTCCGAGAAACAGTAATCCTAATACATATCACTATTAGTGGGTTCTCTTCGGAGAACATCTATAGAGAAATCGAAAACTGCTCGAGCCATGATAAGCAGCGAAGCGAAGGGAGGCATATTGGATAGGCTGTCACAGCTTGAGGACCTGTACTTCCCTCGCGCGGTACAATCCTCCGCAGCCACTCCCTCACAACGCAAGTCCCTCCTCCTCGATCTCCTTTCTCGCGACGTCGCCGTTTTCTTAGGTACGGGCCTTCTCTTAATCTGATTTGAATTGGTTCCTAGTATAGGCTTATTTATCCACGTATGTATGTGTGTGTGTGTGTGTGCGCGCGCGCGCGCCTGTAACTGTCTTTTTAAGTAATTGGGTTATGTGTTTTTTTATCATAGATATGTTAAAAGTGATCAATTATTCAAAGTCCCTTCAAATTTATTTTATAATTTCAGAGTTTTCCTTCGTCTAATTCTTCGTCTGAGTGTTATTGTTGAAGTTAGATATGGATAGCGAGGTCCCTTTTTTGTTTATGGACAATTCATATGATGTAATTTCATGTGCTTTTTAACTCGTTCCCACGGTTAGGAGGGAAATGCTTTTGATGCACTGCACATTGCATTTGATTGTGGACATATTCTGTTTTTATTAAATGCACACACAAACATGGATTGCTTCACAAGTTCATAAATTTCTGATTTTGCTCTAATCCGGTACTTAATTTGATGAGTTTAGAGCGGTATGGATCAAAATTATCCCTTGAGGAACTCAAAGAATTTGATGTGTTGAAAGATGATTACGAAATCAATTGGCATTTAAATCGGCTAAGGAGTGTCATCAGTCCAACCGAGGAGGAAAAGAAGTCTAAGTCTGCAAAGATCAGGAATCGAAGGCTAGCATATATGGATAACTTAATGGCTGGTGGGCAATACTTTTCTGAGGATGCAATGAGGGAGAGAGAGCCCTATTTGCATCATGAGTATGTGGGAAAATTTCAGGACCTGAGTGGGAGGAGCATGGCGAGGCCTGGGGAGCGGTGGTCGGAGACGTTGATGAGGCGATCTGAGGAGGCCATATTAGTGGAGAAAATTAGGGTGGAGCAGCAACGATTGGGTGTGGCTCAGAGTGATTGGGTTGGAATTGAAAGAGAAAGGCAAGAAGAAGAAGAGGAAGAAGAGGAGGAGGAAGAAGAAGAAGAAGAAGAAGAAGAAGAAGAGGAGGAGGAGGAAGAAGAAGAAGAAGAAGATGGTGGAGGTAAGGAGGAGATGGAGAAGGGAAGAGAGGACTTGACGGTTGGCCTCGATACTAAAAACTCTAAAAGCTTTGAGGTAAAAAAAGTACTGTCTTTTGATCAATTCGATTTTGCATTCTTAGTTTCATATGCTCCTTTTCTTTGTATATGTTGATGCACATCCTTAAACAAATAAATCTGCCCCTTTCTGTTTTAGATTATTATAGGCAACCGGTTTTGCCAATTGTGATTCATAATTTTGGTGAAAGTTTCTATTATTGTTTCTTCTTGATTGTACTTGTCTTCACACGAGAGTTATGTTAAAATATGTTCTTTAATTATTATCCGAAACCTTGTTACTCATCAGACCATAGAGGTATTGAATGATATGGCCATCCTTATAGTTCACATATCTCTTTCACATGACATGTGTGTTACCTTTTTGTTTCATGCATTGACACTGTGAAGAGAGCTCCTACTGCTCTTTAGTTTACTATAGGTAGCCCATGTTCAAGCCCCATCCTTTAAAAACTCATTTTTTCCCAAACTCATTTTCAACCACACATTCTCCCAATAAAATAATTTTACACGTGACCAAAAGCTTTTCCCTACTTTTTGACAATACATTCTCCAAAAAATCACAATTCAAAAATATATTCTCGCGAAAAATGGGGCTCAAACAAACCCTTAATGTTGGATATTTAGTATTGTTTCCTTTTGGATTTGTTGGTTAGATTTTAAGTTAAATATTTTGAAACTGAGATATTTTTGCATGGCATATAGCTATGAAAATCCTGTAGTTGGTAAAAATAACTGTAACTTCTATTAATGTAAATAACCATGGTACTCTTTATGTGTGGCAATCTTTTATTTGCCTTTTTAGGCTGAATATTTATTTTTCTTTACAGAATATTTATCTGTCTTCACCTCTGAAAAAAATAGTTGAAGTATTGAAAGGGCTATCAAAGCATATGACCTATAGAGAAGTAGTTGTTTTTTAATGTTATAGCGGCATCCATGGAGTCATCAGATTTTTTCTATTTTTCCTTTAATTAACACCCCTAGAAAAATAAGGAAAATTCTCAAGATCAGTGTTTCCTTAATATATGCATTAATGTTTATGTGCACTAACTAATGTCAATTTCTATGGATAGAAAGTTTTTCACAGACTCCTTCCATTCTTTAACTACAGACCAATTTCTGAAATCACTCCTTTTACCAACATACCGTGTTGGCGATCTTTATGTTCCATTTCCCTATTTGCACTCTCTCAAGTCCCAAGTTCCTAAATGAGAGAAATGCTAATTTTTTAGTTATGAGCTGCCTTTTTGTAATCTGAAAAATGGGAAAAGAGTGATAAAAATAGTTTGACCTTCCAAAACAGAATTTTTATTTTGTCATCTCCATGTGAAGTGTAGTGGATGGACTTTTTTAGAGAACTATGTCATTTGACTCATTTATATTCGTTATATGATGCCAAGCATGTTTTGACTATTAAAATAGGTTGCATAAATGATGTGATTAGATTATTAGCTTTCTACATTCTCTGTTTAAACAATGGCCATCTTAGTGCGTTGTAGTGTAGGCAAAGAACAGATCCTCGGTCAAGCCATATCTATCATTTGGGTTCCTTTTTATATTGCTGCCTGTAGTTTTCATAACTACCTTGACTAACTAGTGTAGTTGGCTAAATATTGATTTGATACTCAGGATCCATGTAAGTTGCCGGATGGCATGGATTTTGTGATTGGTTCTCCCCTTCCCAATTTGTTATGAAGATCTTTTGGTTGCATTTAGGCATCTTGACTTTTATGTTGTTCTAGGAGTTCCACGTCGTTTTACTGGAACAAAAGAAATGACAAAAAAAGTTCCTAGCTTTTAGCCATACTGTGAGCTGGAAATTATATGATAACTGACTTCTAAAGGGAATCTGGGCAACTAGACGAGGGCCCATTTGGTAGGGAAAAGCCAAAATCTTTTTCTGGGACTAAGAAGCTGCTCTCGAGCTTGTTTGAATAATTTTTTGGAAGCTCTTGGTTAGAACAACTTTTAAAGGAAGCTCTTCTACAAAAACTATAAACAAAAGCGGAAGTCATGCCAAACGGCCCCTCAGTAGCTATATTCATAGTTTCTTGTGAAGCTGGTTTTCAGCTTTATTTTCTTTTTCTTTCCATGACATGCTGGATCCGTATAAAAAGAAATTAGAAACAATCCATTTTATGTGCTCCTTTTAAGCACGTATCAACTTTGTCAAAGCTAGAAAGAAGGTTGAAAATGGCATATTCATAATTTATCTTCTTCAGTTATTGCAGCTGTTTTAAAATATGATCTTATAATTTTTAAGTTTACCAGCTACACTCGAATCATGGGGCCTACAACAATGGGCAATCTTCAACCGCAGAACCCATCGGGGAAGATAGTTCGTCACCTGAGGAGATGAAAGATCGGATGGAGCAGTTCACCCATATCATGCAGCAAAAGTTTTTGGCAGGGGAAGATCAGCAGCATCTGGACTACTCCAAAATTGACGAGGATGAGACCTTAGACGATCACTGGATGAAAGAAGTAAATCATGACGCTGAAGAAAAATACTTTGATGATATCTGAGAAGAATAGCTGCTACACAACTGGCTGGTGTCATATTTTCTTTATGTTTTCATATTATCAAGCCATTAGAATTCACTTGTTGTAATTATGTAGGTCTTGTTTTTGTTCATATCGTATCAAAACCCATTTTTGTTTTAGAAAAACCACTGCTTGTGCCATTTTGTTCCTATTATGAATTGAGAAGCATATCTTTCTATGAACACACTGAATACTAAGCCTCTGGTTGGAAAGAATTTTTGTGTAAACTTCGTTATCAATGTTGAATAAGTTGCAAGTGGACGAGTTAGGAAAATATATCGCCCGAACCTGCTCTACATTCGTAATTTAAGCTCTTGTTTGTTCTTTCTTGGATAAGGTAGACACCATATGGCTCTAAACGAGGATGGGTGCCTTAGCCGTCTCATTCTCCAACTAGCAGACGAACGAAATCCAGAAAAGGCTCTCCAAATTTAAATCCATTTTAGCTATTAATAATTTAAATCCGTGAATTTACGCACCCCTCAATTGGAAAAAGCCCAACAAATCTCTTATAATTAATTATGCAATATTTTCCTCAACGTAGCTGCCTCAACCATCCAATACTAATCCTAGACTCCTAGTTGAATAAGGAAATATGGGAGATACTCTCCTCTTTCCATAATACAAAATCTAGCTTTTATATATTTTGAGAGAGAACATAAATCTTCACTAGCAAATCCCATAATTTTCTTCTCCATTTTGTTTCACAATGAGTTTCAAGACACCACCGGTGGATGATTACTGTCGTGCATGGCAGGCTTATGATCTCGATGTACCAAGAATCGGGCCATGTAAAGAGGGTGATCATTTTCTCATCCAAGTTCACATGGAGAAAACTTATTTTCCGTTGTAGGAAGAAGACGACGAAGAGAAGCCAGATTATCTACTCGATTACGACTGCGATACGAACATTTCGACATTTTGGGAACCTTGTGAGAGATTAGAGCGCAACAACTTGCCATCGAATAGAATCTCGAAAATCCTTTGTGAGGTTGGAGTGCCATTGCATAGACAGGATTTGATGTTGGACCGAATCTCGGACGAGGCTGATGAAATTGCCAATGCACCCTTCAACAAGTACAAGAAGATTGTGTCCATGATTGTTTCCATAAGTATAGTGGCTGAAGCCAATGATGAACCGTCCTTCGAAGATTAGGGTCTTCTACAAAAAATCTTATTTTTATTCGGGATTAATTCCTAGGGTTATATTTGTTTAAAGAACAATAATTAGATCCCTTTGTCGCTTTGTCCATATTGCATGAACATCAAAGTTTTCCAATCAATTACTCGATATTCTTCGTGATTTTTCGATGTCTAAAACTCGCGTAGCCCACAGAGTTTAAGTGAGTGATCAGCTTGACAACACATGCTCTGCCCATTGGGGTGTCGAATCCAACACGAGTGTTAATTTATTTATTATACTCATTTTCAATCACATATTTATATAATAAAATATTTTACAGGTAAATTCAAAAAAAAAAAAAAATTTACTTTTTAACTACACATTCTCCAAAAAACATTGGATGCCACAAGGACTCTTGTATGATTATATTATATATTGTATTTGGATAGTTATTGCATAAAAGTTTAGTGTGTGTTTGAGCCACATTTTTTTGGAATAATGTATTCTGAAGTAGTAGATTGATGAAGAATGTATGGTTGAAAAGTAAGGAAAAGTTATTGATATGATGGAAAATATTATTTTATTGAAAAACGTGTGGCTGAAAATAAGTAGAAAAATGAGAATTTTAATGTGTACCAAATAGGGGCTTAATGTAGTTAGAAGTCTACAAAAGTACCTTTATCTCTTTATTCACAAATTATACGTTGTCTTTGTACAATGAAAATGAAAGTTCTATTATCGGGAGAGCTTATTAGTTTCTTCAAACATTTTCCATAAATAAAAGCATGGGAAAATTTCATTAGCAAGACGTTAAGTATGACATATTTTAAATCTAAGAAATAATGTTTACTTTTTCAAAAATCAAATATTCATTTGAATTTCATTTATTAAATAATTAATTAAATATATTATGGTCACAATATTATATAATTTATGGTCACAATTACATATTAGTTACAATTATAAACGTCCAGTCACAAACAACAAATTTTTCAGGTCACAATTTATTTCTCGACTTAAATATTAAATAAATTAATTGATTGCATATTACTTTTTTTTTCACAAATCAAAAATTTTGTGAGTCACATTTTATTTCATGGTCACAAAATATCAAATTTCTTGGTCATAAATTATCAAATTATTGGTTATAATTTAACAAATTTTTAGATCACATATTATTTATTAGTCACAAATTATTTATTTCATTTGTCACATGTTGTTTATTGATCACACATCAGTCTATTTATTGGTCACAATCAATCAAAACAAATCAAAACATACGTGACCATCATCTCACCACCGCCACCAACCGCATTGTCGCCGAAACACCGCCGCCAAAACCATGACCACCACCTCCGGCAACAAAATCATCGTTTCAAACACAATAGCCATGTCACCACCACCACCCAAACACCACTAAACCACGTGATCACTACACCACCACCACCAACCACCCTACAACTAATAAAACACGGGAACGACCAACACCCATCAAACAACCCAAAAAAAAAGATAAAATCCTAACCATCACCATGATCTACGTTGTTGCATTCGCGATCTGTGCTGCTGCAACTGCCATCTAGACCGCTACATGTGCAATCTGCACGGCAACCTCTCTATGCAGCACCACTCTGCAGCAATATTGTCGCTACGAATCACCATCGCACAACACCGTATGCACATATAGCCATCGCATCACCATAGATTTCATCGTTTTTCTATCACACAGAGATCACCATTTCGTAATGATGCAGAGCCCCTCATAGCTCATCGCCCCTCACATCGCAGACCACCCACTCCATTAGCACGGATCGAGGCAGCGCTACAATCAAACAGCCAAAGAAAGCAAAACTCTAGCAGATCGGCTCTACAACAGCCAGCAACGTTCATCGTTGTGAGCGTTGGTACCATGCTGGTGCCAGTGCAGGTAAAAACGGCGAGAGAGATGAGAGGTAGAGAGATAATGAAAATTTAGGATTTGGGGAAATAAGGTAGGATTGTTTTTAAATTGATTTAGTTTTATATTATTATTATCGAATTATCATCTGATTTTTATATAAACAAACTATAAATCTAATTTTTGAAATTGTGACTTAAAATATATGTTTCTTTGTAATTTCCACTAAAAGTATTGAGTAAATTCTAAATGGGCCTTGTTTACAAAAAGGAAATCCTCTTTTCATCCTTAATATAAAATTGTTGATTTATAAAGACCTACGCATGTTTGATTTGAAGATCTAATTGAACTAAAATTGCCATAAGTAATATTAATTAAGAATAATGTTATGTGTATTGAAATAAAATTGTCATAAGTAATATTAATTAAGAATAATGTCAAGTGTATTGGAATAAAATTGCCATAAATAATATTAATTAAGAATAATATTAAGTGTACGTTCTTCTATTTATATTGTTTTTGACATCATTCATATTTTCAAAAACATTGTGGAAGGGAAGATTGTGTGCATTTTTTTAAAATTGTCCTATAATGTGCTGTCACGTGATACAATGTAAACAATAATTTACATGTAACATAATTGATTAATTAATGGAACTTTCTAACAAGGTCGGGAGCAGAAGTGAAGGTGAGTTCATCCACCACGATGATTGATTTTCTAAACAAATGACATAATGTCTCTGATTGATGTCCATTATCTTGAAAAAAAATGATGTTTTGAATAATGGTTTTTTGGAGACTGTGATTAAAATGTAAGAAAAAATTTTGAATTCACGTACAAAATATTTTATTTTGTAAATGTATAATTAAAAATACGCATAAAAATTAAATAATTTTGAAATAATAATTATCAAACACGGACAATATTGGTCAATAACAATGCATTGAGTGTTCAGCTTCTTCACATGAAGAAACCGCGTGAGTGGATTTCACTTGCAACTGCGTCAACTTCATCATAGCTTTAAATGGCTCAAAAGATTCGTTAGGTGTCATTTAGTGCAAGTTTATTTGTAATTATTAAGAATAAAATTACTTAATGATTAACTCGATTGAGACATATTTTCTAACTATTATCATATTTCTAATTGAAAATTTAATAACTTAATTATTAACTTGATTCAGAATTATTTTTAACCCTCAATAAATTTTATTATTCAAATCACAGTTAGTATTTTAAATAATATTATTCATATTCGCTTCCTACGACGACAGGCTTATGTAATATACACATGACGTATGATTTTTTAATATATTATTGTGGTAGTTTTTTATTTACTCATACATCAAATAATCACTTGTATATGTCAGTAGGGCGACGTCGTAGTGTGCGACTGCAAATTACATTATTTTCAATACTTTAGTAGGCAAATTTAGTGTCTATTTGACACTCATTAATTTTTTTATGATTTACTACAAAATCATTTTCAACCATATATTCACACACTTAAATATTCTACACATACAAATTTTTTTTTTTACCCTTTAACCTCACATTCTATTAAAAATACTATTTAAAACTCAATTTTTTCCCAATTAATGAGAATCAAACGAGCTCTTAGATAGACTTTTACTATAAAATAAGACATTAATCAGGACCACTACAAGTCCTCGGAGGTAAATGGACAGTATAGATAAAAGGGGTTAAATCCATTAATGACCACCTAACTTTACATTTGATGTCACTAGCCACACTAAATTTGATTTTGTTTCACTAAAACCATCCAATTTTATATTTAATGTCACCATGATAATTCAATTTGATTTTATTTCACAATGACTACTCAATTTTATATAACGTTTCACCATAATCACACAAATTCATATAACGTTTCACCATGGTCACCAAATCTTTTTTTCACAAATTTCACTAATTTGTAAGGAGTAAAACGGTAATTTTGCATTATCTATATAATAAAAATAAAAAAAATAAAAACTTATTTTAGAAAAAGAAAAAAAAAATATTTTTTGAAAAAAAAGTTACTGAAAAAAAATAAAATGAAATAAATAAAAACGTATTTTTTTAAAAAAAATGTTACTTAAAAAATAAAATAAAATAAAAATTATTTAAAAAAAAAGTTACTTAGAAAAATAAAATAAAAGCTTATTTTAAAATAAAAGTTTTTAAAATTTTTTTAAAAAAAATTATTTTATAATACAAAGTTATCATTTTATCCGTTTTAAAATTACTGAAAATAGTAAAAAGAAATTGAATAATCATTGATAAAATGTTATATGAAATTGAGTGATTCTGGTGAAATAAAATCAAATTGGGTAGTTATGGTGATACAATTAGGTACTCATGTTGAAATAAAATCAAACTGAATGACTATTGTGACACTAAGTATGAAGTTAGTCGGCCAAATAAAAAGGACAAAAAATGCAAAATGTACCAAAAAAAAAAATAAAATTAAAGACAAAAAGAAAAAGTCATAGGTCTGTCGTCGTCTGTAATTAGAGAGAGAACCAGCTCATACGTCTCTCCTTGTCTAACAAAAGCTTTCTCTTTTCGATTAGATCCATCAACTACATTGCTTGAATTCGATTCGAATATTCAAAATTCTATTCAAATAGGGAATTGTTCTATTGCCCGATTCGAATTGAATTTATAATATTTGCGAGTTTTTGGAAACATTGTCATTTTCGTTAATTTGGAAAATTTTATCCATAGAAAATAAATTTGCGGATTTTATTTGAATTTTGAGCATGGATTCATTATCTGGGGTGAGCGAAGAGCTTGCGGAGATCGAGGGACAGATTTCTGATATCTTTCGAGCTCTTTCGTGAGTATTTTTACATTCTGTTCCTTTATGTTCCAATGCGCTTGTGTTGTTCATATTTATTTGATGTATCTCAATTTGTGTGCATATGCATATGTACATTTATATACATAATGTGTAGGTTTATGTATTACTCAATTGACTAATTGAAAATGCAGGAATGGATTTCAAAAATTGGAGAAGATCAAAGACTCCAATAGGCAGAGCAGGCAGCTGGAAGAGCTCACAGACAAGATGCGTGAATGTAAGAGGTATTTGAATCAGCACCTATGCGTATCCATATGAACAATGCATGCAATACGACCTCAGCAAGGATTGGTAACAATCAGTGAATTAATTGTTAATTTTACCTTTTACAGTAGACGACTTAAATGGAAAGGTTGATAAATTTTAAAAGTGAGATATTGGATTAAATTATTAGATACCAGATAAACATGGCAATTATTGTGAGAAAATTTATGTTTAGTGATCACAGCCAATGAAACGGATAGCTAAGGGACGTGTTTAGAGGAACTAGATTTTAATAAGAACACCAATTGGGTAATTTCTTTCCTCGGAGTATTCTCTAGTATGGAAATGGGATGAAGTTCAAGTAAGTTCTAGGGATCAAACTGAAGTCGTATTAGAAGATTAGGACTCCATGGAAACCCAATCTTGCACATATAACGAAAATGAACTAACCACTTACTCTCGGGCATCTTACTTTCGTTTCGTATCTTCAGTTGACCCACTGTCTTCATTAAGATTTGAACATCAATCACAAGTTCATAACACCGGCTCAATGCAGTTTTAAATAGTGTTTATAGCCATAACTTGAAGATCGTATTATAAACAGATATTGAAGGCAATGCTTATTATGTTATTTGAATTTTTTTAGCATTAATGTTTGAGCTTTGCAGAACCTTGACCGCCTGAAATAACTACTGCCAGTGTTTAGTATTTACACAACCAAATCTAATCCAAAGGCAATGATGAAAAATACTTTGCACGTAATAGATAGGTTTTAAGCCCCCATTTGTCTGCTATGCATAGGTCTCAAATAAAGCATAAAATTAGGCTTGTAAATAAAGGACATCAAATTTAGAGTGATTTAGTCCAATCAGACCTACATCTACTACCCAGTATCCCTCGAAGAGGAGTTTTGCATGATGATGCTTCTCCTCTATCTTTTTCATGCAAAGCAGAGACACACACAAGTATCCAAAGAAGAGCTGCACGGTAATCTTTCTCTCTCTCTCTCTCTCTCTCCAGGCTTATTAAAGAATTTGACAGATCATCAAAGGATTCAGAGTATAAAAATGATTCAGGCACAAACAAGATGCTGAGCGAGAAAAAGCAGACAATGGTCAGCTTCCTTATCAAACATTTGAATGTTTTATATGCTAGAAATAATTGCTTTGTTATTCTCTAATGACTTTTCTGCCCTTGTGCAGATTAAAGAATTGAATTCATATGTGGCTCTCAAAAAACAGTAAGTTCCTCGCGAAGTTGCTACCTTCCAATTCATAGAGTATCTTGCTGTTTAATTACTGTGTTAACTATCCTGTATTGTTTATTTCTGTTTTCATTTCCCTCAGGCTTAATTAGGTCATTTTATGTTTTTGTGCTGCTTCCACAGTAGATGAAATTATGTCTTTGAAATTTCCAAATCAACCACGAAATATATATTTCTATTAATGCACAATATTGTTGTTGCTTTACAGTGGCTCTTGAATTCTTGTCTTTCTCGCCCCAATAACTCGATGTCCTTGTATTTTGTCTATCTCCATCTTAACTAGTTAAAGACTTCTTAGTATATGGAAACTTTTGGGTTTCGTATAATTTGACGATATATTCGTAATGGAATTGTTTGTTAGTGATATTAGTTGTATCTGAAATATTGTCCACCGATAAGATTATGATGTTCAAGGCACTGGAATGTATGGTTATGCATTTGATCAGTTTAGTTCCAAACAGATTACCATTTCCCCTGCCCATCTATTTTATTTCTATTTTTCTGAAGTGAATTTCTAACTTAAACCGAGCCGAACTGGACTAATGTCAATTAGGTTTCTACAGTTGCTCTTATTTTTCCCATTACATTACAGTTCCAAATTTTTCTCACTGTAGTATGCACCGATCATGCTTCTCTCCCCGTACCTGCAAGACAATTAGGGTGCATATGGTTTTTTACACAATGAATCTCAGCATAGTACTAGTTTATATGATTTTGATAAACTTGATTATAATGAAAAAACAATGACATGGTTCTCCAAGTGGTTGAAAAAGCTCTTTCATGAGCAAAAGCATACAAAGGAGATATTAAATCATGACTTTGAAGGTGGGGATGGGGATAGGCTATTCATGGAAAAAATCAATAAAAAAATCATCGAAGAGAAAACAAAGCATGCTTGGTGATGATCAGATAAAAGATGCAGCTTATGAAAAGCCAAATTCCGCATATGGAGACTATGGGGGAGGAGGGCTGGGTCTAGGGAACGACACTGTATGTTCTGTGTTGTGGTATTACTTTGGTAAAGTTTTTGATGTTAAAAGTCTTTTTTATATAATTATTTGGTAGTGTGATATTTGGTTCAGTCTGGTTTCATTTTGGAAGTGTTTGATTTTGTGAAGCCGAAATTGATCATAACTGAGTGGAGTAGATTAGTTTTTTAATTTTTGGTAATCGGTCTGATTTCAGTTCATAAATAGATTTTGCACTCTCCTAATGGAACATATTTCCTTAGAGTTACCGCACTTGGAACATTTACATCAGGGGAACAATGTGATCCAGCTCATGATGGAGCAGCCTTAATGACTTCTTAGCAAATTTAAATACTTGTAAACAAGTTCTTACGATTCAGATGCAAAAAGTCAATGGAGTAATTTTTTGCAGTTGTGACATTATAAATTTTTTCTTCCACAAGTACGGCCTTCTTCCACTAGTTCATTTGAAAACTCTTCTTAAAAAATAATTTCCTTAATATCATAAGCTGGAATTCAACCATCTTCATTCAGTGCTTGATAACATTCTACATTGTTAGTTTCTTCCTGGTGTGCTGATCTGGTGAATAATTTTGTCTCATGTTATGCAGTTCCTCATGTGGTTGTAATTCATATTTTTCTTGATGATGCTCAAGGTACACAAGCAATCTTGAAAACAAACGAGTAGATCTCTTTGAGGGCCCTGGTGAAGGATTTGCAGAAGAAAATGTCTTGCTCGCTTCCAGTAAGCAAGTCCCTCCACAATTCCCATCTTTGCACATCCATAGACACAAAATAACAATAGAAAAAGAAGAATTGATATTATATTGTGGCTTAAAATGTTTGTAACTTATAACATTATAACATATTCATTTGAAAAAATAAAAGAAAGGGCAAACAGAAAAAGTACTGGCATTTGCCACTTGTAATTGTAATGTTGCTGAAGGATGGCTCCAAGGAAGGAGAAACAAAGATCAATTCATTAGAGGTAACATTGTATGCTAGTGTGGGCGTGGGAAAGGGATTGTGCCAATATTTTGAGGCAAGCTTTAGTGCATTTGTTATTCTGGATTTTAGAATCTGAGGAAGGCATAAATTGTAGAAAGAATAATTTGTTTTCACCTTCTTTCTTCACATTATGATATTGGAAATGGGGTTGATATGATTTTATTATCTTAGCCACCATCGCTACTTCAATATTTGGGTAAAAGATGGACATTTTCTTAGCCTACTTCAATATTTGGCTAAAAGACGAGCTAAAGAAAAGATATCCCCAGACACATTAATATATACTTTAGCTTATTGAAACGATTCTGCGACAAAATTCCATACATAAAATGGAAATTGTTGAAAAGAAAGGTAACCTATAGTCACTGGACTAAAATGCTCTGTAGCATTAATAATTTCATAGATATAAAAATGAGGGAAATAATTAAATTCTTGACATTGCGGTGAAGTTGATAGGTGTATAGCAGGAGGTTCGAACAATCAAAGTAATGAAATTGTCTTTTTATTTATTTGTAACTTCATCAAATTTCTTTTTCGCTTCAATTCTTGTTCACTACATTTGTCGTCTTTCTAATATACCTCTCTTAATTTGTTTTACAATTTGCTTGAAATCCATACACAAGTTTTCACCCCATGAATATATCTTAATTTTGTTACATATGCAGAAAGAAGAACTTCTCTTGGTTTACACCAGTAAATGGAAGTATGGAATACTTCGATATTTTAAAGCCTAGTATATTTCAGTCTGCTGAGCACAAAATTCACATTTTTGCCACAAATTTTGTTTCACTTGTTTAGTTTGTTTTCTTTGATGAAGCTTTCTGTTGATGAACACAATATTGCAGATATGACAAATCAGCAGCTAATGGATCAGGGAAATCAGATGATGGATGAGACTGATCAAGCAATTGAGAGATCAAAGAAGGTTATTAGTTTCCAGCGAACAGCAAAAATTTAAAATTACCAAGGAAAATCGTCGATTGATCACTTATCTGCTAATTGATTTATTGCCAACAAGATATATCAATTCTGTCTCCCTCCTGTCTAGGGATATTCTAAACGAAGGCATGCTAAGATTGAAGGACCTGAGCATGCTTTCTGGCATTGTTGTTTCTTTGTTTCTAGGCTTTTGTCTGCTTGCTTTTGTTGTTTCTTTGGACGCTAAGAAAACCAGTAGTCAAACTCATGGAAACAGAAACTGACATTTAGTACGGGTGAAAAATTATGACACATTCCGGATTCATGCACTGGAATCTGGGTGTGACGTGTTTGACAAAAAGATGCTTTAATCGTATTAAGGGGCATTTGCAATTGGGACATTGCATAATTTTATTCATTTACTAATTTGTTTTACAAAATGAAAAAAATGGTGCCTAGACTACAAATTTACCATTTTTTTGTAACAAGAGAGACAGAACTCATTGTGACTTAAAATCAGTTGCCAAGTCAAACCTTATATCCAACTAGGGTTGCTGTCATCCAGTCAATCTGGTCTGTGACTTGTGCCCAGTAAAGGAAACAAAGTGCGCCAACTTCGTCAGCCAAACTCAATTGGAAAAAAGAGTTTGTGTAATGGTTGTAGAGCTCATTTTTCTGTTTATTTTAATCAATTTGGGAATGAACAACATCTTCAAACTAGCCTGAGGAGGATTGTTGGAAATTTAAAACTTCAATGATTATACTCGTGTAGTAGTTTGTGAGAATAAAAGTTGAATTAGCTTCCGGACACAAGAAGTCTACATTCTTTGCCTGTTAAAAACCTTGCAATCTTGTTAGCTGTAGAAGGCTGCTAACTTTGTTGTACCGGTTGTTATGAGCTGAGCTGGATAACTAGCCAATGAGCATGAATTGTGCTCTTGTCAAATTGGCCGAAAAACGTACGTTTATGTTACTAACAATTACCTAACCTTATTTACCACTCAAAACAATTACTTTCTGATCCTGGCCAGGGCATAGTATTCACTGAGATTAATTGTTTGTACAAGTTTGCCAGTTCATAATGATTATCACCTCCCTAACATTCTATGAAGTTCAAAATGATTCTTTGACATTTACGGTCAAGTTTCTCTCATTCATGGTGGAAACTCTAGTTTGTTAGGAGGTTAGTAACATGAAAAGTGGAAATTTTAGTCCCAAGGTTCCAATTAATAACGTTTTGTTAGATAATTAGTCATATTATTGGTTTTTCATATTATCGGTTTTCCTCCCTGCCTCCTCCATCTTTCCTATTTATATTCGTTCAAACCCAAAAATGTGCAAAATAGTTTATGTGCTGGACTCCATCCATTTTTATATAAGAAGGCCGCTGCCTGTGTGTGATATATGCATTTTTAAGTAACCAGAAACTAGTCAAAACAAGCCATTCTTTTGTGCTTCCAAGATGTACAATCTACTTTTTTCATCCACTACACCAGATGGTCCACTGGAATGGGGATATACATAGCCTTTAGTCTGAAAGTACTTCTCAACATTTAAAAGCATGATTTTTAACGCTCTCTTTGTGACAGGTTGTCCACGAGACTCTTGATGTTGGAACGGAGACTGCTGCAGCACTCAAAGCTCAGGTTTGTAATTTGGAACGAAAAACCCCAGACTGTGCAATGATTAAGATGTGGGACTTGTGACATTAAGTCCCCTCCCCCTTCCCCTTCTCCTCTCTTCCTCTCTCTTACTCTCTCTCTATTTTATGTGCTTAGACTGAACAAATGAGCAGGATAGTTAATGAGCTGGACTCCATCCATTTTTCAATTAAGAAAGCTTCACAGCTGGTCAAGGAAATTGGTAGGCAGGTCAATCTCCAAGATATCACATACCTTTCCTGTCATATGTCTAATGGT
>CAIGRK010098006.1:0-11816 GCA_903798315.1 Fraxinus greggii
ACATAGGAAAATAGATAAAGGCATAACTTCTTTAAATATGATTACACTTTAGAAATGTGTAATCATGTGTAGTATAGAGGCTCTCTCCACGTACGCGAACAGGGAATGCAAATCACAGATTGAAATATGTTTCGGACCTTAAACTTGTGTGCGGGTGCAACCTGCATACACGAATGTCAGATGCATAATCACATGAGTTTCAAGAGTTAAAAAATTTGAAAGTGTTAAGGATAGAATCTCACATGAAAGAAAGATGAAAACATAGACCAACTTATAAGGGTTTGAGCTACTCCTCTTAATAAGGCTGACATTGTAAGATGGAATCTCAAATCTTAACATGGTATCAGATCCCATTAAACTTTAACGAGCAATTCGATCCAAGTAAGGCTCAAAAAAATTGAGCACACAGATTTTAAGATTGGTATGCTCAAACGAGCCACAATCTTGCGGGGCATGTTAAAGGATAAAATCCCACATCGAATAAAGTTGTAAACATAGACCAACTTATAAAGGATTAGACATATTAAGGGATAGAATCTCACATCGAATAAAGATGTAAATATAAACCAACTTATAACGGATTGGGTTACTCTTCTTAATAAGGGTAACCTTTTAAGATGGAACTCCAAATCTTAATAGAAAGGTTTTAGGAAAAATAAAATAAAGGCAAAACATGAACCCTCCCAATGGCCAATTTTTGGTCAATCCGACATTTGTGTATGCAGGTCGTGCTAGCACACAAGTGTAAGGTCCCAAACCTATTTCGGGCCGTGATTTGCACCCTTCATTGCGTGCGTAAATGAAGAAAGTCTCTATACTACACATGATTACACCCTTCTAAAGTAGAATCATATTTAAAGTAATCATACATTTATTTATTTTCCTGAGTAAGAAAACTTTAAATTAGTTTCTCCTCAAAAAAATAAAAAAAAAAGTCCAACGCATTACTTTGAAGTCCAATTTTCATTCCCGACCATCATTTTTTGTAAGTAAATATATGATTTCGATATTCTCACGGAAGACACAAATCAATTTTGATCTTCCAAAATAATCAAATAGATCTCACTCAAAATTTATGCCAAAATCAGCCATTGTATTTATTTTTTCCAAGAAATCCAACATGCTTTCATAAAATATAAATTTTTGTTGAATTTTTATTTTAAATTGTGTTATTACAAGGTAATAGGTGCTGAAGAAATTATTATTATTTTTCAAAGGGTGCAGAGAAATGGAAAACATCAATTCCAAATAATAACATCGAACCACCAAATCAAGTTTTTATACATTAAAAAAAAAAATTAACGAAATTATCATCCAATTATCATAAAAGATAGATGGAAAATTAGATAATCTTAAAATAATATTTTGACTATTACGCAAAATTGATTTTTTCTTTTTTTCCATGTGAGAATTAACTTTTAGCCCATGTTTGATAGGGATCAAAATAAGATTTTTAGTAAAATTTTATAAAAATTAATAAAATATGTTATTGAAAAGTTATAGATCTCACGAAGTGTTTCGTTAAAATTAATTATTGACTTTAACATGAATTTTAATCGAATTTTATAGTGACGCCAAACATGAGCTTAGAAAGCTACGTACAGTAGAAAATCCATTATCTATGCCATACGTGTCAATATATACATATGCGTTGTTGCACTTGTTCAATGCATGTGCCTGTGAACACACAATCACGAGTATAAATAAACAACTTGTTTGCCAGAGTAATCAATATTTAAAAAAAAAAGGTTCGAATCTTAATTACTGCAAAGTCATCTGTATTGCTCACTGAAAAATATTTCAGTTCATTAATTTCATAAAATATCTAAAAATGCCTGCACAAATATTGGAAAATAACATGGCCGAAAATTTTCATTTTCCCAAGGAAATAAAGGTAATCCTCTTTTGATTACTTTATATTTTCTCAACACAACGTGTTCAATGTTATTACCTAGCCCTTATTTGGTTCATCTAAAAATTAGATTAAAATTTTAAATCAATGTCAACAATTAATTTTGATATTCACACATTTTTCAACCACACATTATATCTTTTTTTTTTAATCAAAATCTATTAAAAATCTTATTTTTATCTAAACCAAACACGACATAATATAACATCCTGAACAAGCCACGTGGATCATGGATGCTCACAAATAGGCCACATATCACTTTGAATCAACTAGGATTTTCTACAAAATGGCCATAGTTCCATAAGAGGACAAGGAGAAAGCCACAAAATAATTCCATGGCTATTATATGCTATTAGCTGGGGGATTATACTCTTGCTAGCTAGCTCAAAAGAATATTCTTTTTGACTCAAAGGTCACAACTAGTTTCTCGTGGTGGGTTACCCTCAACCAACCACTCATTCAATTCAAGAGCCAAAATCAATCTATGACTCAAATTTTTCGTATTCGTGGTGTGTTTTCTAGGAATATAGGATAGTTGTTCAACATTAAAAAAGAAGAAAGAGGTTAAAATCTTGTTCATAAGATAGTCTAATATTCAGTATCAAATCTGCACTTGAAATTTCGGATCTTTTGTGTGAGATTCTATGAAGATGCCAAATTGTGCAATGTACAAGTATAACTATCTAGTACTGAATACCAAACCTGCATATGAGATTTATAGAGATGCCAAACTGTGCAACGTGGAACTAAAATTGTCCATTAATGTGTAAAAAAAACATGCTCCATGATTTTGGACCCCTTGTGCGAGATTTTATAAACATGTCAAACTATGCAATGTAGAGCTACAAATGGTTACAAACAAAATTCGGAATAAGTGCTGATGCCGATGCAGATGTGACCGTGATGTAGAAAGGAAGAAGAGTACATTAGGGATCGCATCCACAATAATTTATCAATGGTACATTATGGTGGAGTTTTGTTGTGAGTTCTAATACTTTAGATAGCATACTCACAAAAAGGTCAATCGATAAATGCTCTAAAGTGATTCTCGAAAGTGTTCTAGCCGACAAGTTCGGTTCAAATATAGAGATGTTTGACATCAACAATGTAACTAAAGATGCATGACACCAACATGGGTTGTTTTGAGTAAATGTTAAGGAATAAGCATATCTATATATGTTTGCACTTTTCTAAATTGTTTGATTTTCGAATGAATGTACGGAATGCAATACCTTCTCTCTTTCAAGATGTGTGTCACATTCCAGTCGAGACTGAGGCAGTAAACGAGCATCATGGCTTCAACGTCAATTCCAGCATTTGCATGATCATGTGAACGAGGGCTCACTCCATTTATGCATGCATCTTATACTTGTCTAACTGTGCATCCTCCAGGATAAGCAGATGCAGTGGCCACACGTAATTAGATAGAACTCGACAATACAATGTATAGAAGTTTTAGCATTTTTTCTTCAACTAATATTGTCGAGTATCATATAGCTCACTTTACCAACCGAGCCATTGATGTTCAAGTCGATCACTTGATGGAAAACCTGTGAAGTCTTAACATGGTCATATACAGTAGAAAGAAAACATTATCAACATTTCATGTCCCTCGTTATATTCGTATCCACAAGTCCACAAAACGAATTTTCCCTTTCATTTTAAAGGAATGCAGTGAAATAAAATAGTTATTTCCAAGTTTAAAAATAATTAGCATAATCTGAGTTTTAGTACAAGTAGCAAACAAATATATGGCTTGCCAACTACTTTTGGGAAGAAAGAAGGTCGCCAGAGGAATTCTCACTTCACTGCAAAATTTTCTCCTGAATTCTCAATTAAAGGACAACGAAGAAACAACAATATTGAAGTCATCGCTAGCAAGATCCCAAGATTAGTCGCCCTCCTAATTATAATTAAGCAATGACTTAATCAACACAACCAAATAATAAAAAATAAAGGTGGTGGTGTTTATCAATCAATCAGGCAACCACATTATTTCAAAACGAACTTGTGGATAAAATCGTGACACGTGATTCTGACATGTATACATAAATTCTTTTATGCTAATTTCGATTCATATCTAAATACAATAAGATCCTTTGAAACCATAATGGACTACATTAATTTTAGGTCTATGTTGCCCTCTTCTAACCTCTTTTACCAGAATCGCGCTTATCAGGTGAAAGGAAGCTTCTTTAGGCTTACGTAAGACATTGATAATGTTTTGAATGCATTTTTCTTCCTTTCTTTCCATTGAGAAAAATGGAACAGTTAAGGAGATCATTTAACTAGGATGTGTTAACAATGTTCTCATGAAAATTTTCCTATGTATTTGTCTTGAACCTATCATCATTATCTGTTTAATAGGCCAATCAAGATCCCATGGGTCACATAAAATATGAACCCAGGCCATGAAGTGCAGTTCTTTTTTGTGATGAAGTTTTCTATCAACGCGACTGTAAGCAGACCAACATGATCAGATAACCTATACAAACATGTTATCTCAAACCTAATTGTCAAAAAGTACTCTTTCTTAAATGACAGGCTATGTGATTTTGACATGTTTCTGCTAAAAACATATAGCATGTCATTATCATCATGAAGTTACCAATCACTAAGCATGTGTTTGGCCCCCATTTTTTCAAAACTCATTTTCAACAACACATTCTCCTATAAAATAATTTTATACGTAAATCTAAAATTTTCTTTATTTTTTAACCACGCATTCTCCAAAAATCACCATTCCAAAATACATTTTCTTACAAAAATGGGGATCAAACATGAGCAAAATGTATATCATGGTCCAATCTTTCCACGTTAGTAAGATTGTCAACCTTAATACCAAACTAAAACACCTCTAAACAGTGACGCTATCTGTTTTCGTTCCTGGGGTGCATAGAGTCAATTAAAGCATAGCTCCATAAAATAAAATAAAAAAGTGTACTATTTAATAAATAAATAAAAGATTTGATTTCTCCTCACTCTAATATTATATGGAAAGAAGAGCATAATAACACATCCGAATGAAGCCTTACCTACTTACAATCACAACGGCTCAGTTCCAGTTGATGAGATCCTTTCGATCACCAAAATTTGGTAGAGCAAGTGACACTTTAATCTAGCATCACAAAAATATCCCCACATTGCTCGTTGTTCATCTAGGAGGTTGTTAACATAATAAAGATAAACAGCATTGTGATTAAAAGATGTTAATTAAGATGTGATACAGATTTAAAAATGCATTCACAGGTCAAGTTCGAAAGAGTGCAGGCATACAAACAAGATATGACTAAAAACAACCATGTTGCATGTATCTCAAGATAAATTATCAGCCTAAAATATGTTAAATAAGTAAAACAAAATTTTGACATTGAGAGGTGCAAACTGATTGTCCAAACACCAGAATCTGAAATATGAATGCAATTTCGTTAGTCTCCAAGGTCCAGAGGTTACCTCGTTTGATTCATATAAGTATACATTTTATCGTCCAACAAAAACCAGGAAAAAAAATAGAAAAGAAAAGAAAAGGGCCAACCCTATCTTGTAACTTTCTGTTTGTTTCTTATAACTACACAATACCAGCCTTTAGAGGCTTTCAATACTGGTTGATATTGCATTACCTATATCACATGACTAAGTATTGAAAGTTCTACTTCCCACTCCTATCATCAACCTTTCTGATAGTAGACCAAAAAATGAAGGTAAGTTCGTTATTATAGAACCAAATATAGAGTTCTCTTTATCTTTTTGTGTTGAGGTTCAGAAAAGGTTTCTACGTGGCAGTTATTAGGCTGGATGCATCGTAAGTTTCGGCAGAACAACAACGAGACACTCAAGGAATTTTCCAGTGGTAACTTATGTACTTTGTTCCACATTCTCCTGCAATGTGTACTTAATGCATATGACTATAATAATAATTCTGAGATAGAAGAACGTGCAATTTTTAGGTGTGGCGTGTAAATAACGTGGATAAATAACAACAAATAGAAAGCATAGATACTTCATTCTGATTATTAGAATGAGAATGGTTACACTTCTATCAAACGTAGTTTACATTCCTGTTACTTACATGATTTTTATTGAATAATCCATATAGATACACCTGCTCTCTTGATGCCACCAATAACATCGACTTGGTTTACTCACCGTCCTAGTGACTTTAATACTTCTGTCAGGGAATTCTTGCACTTGCCTTACAGGGCAGCCATCATTGGATGACCTAAATTGCTATCCAAAGACAAATTATTGTCGTAAATCCTTCAGCAAACTAGAAAGGGACAACCACAACAGGAACTCATTCTCCAGTTTAGGGGCAGAAAGAGTGGAAGAAGATGACTTTGAAGAAGAGTCATCAGCTGCTCTTACTGAACTTTTTCATGGGTTCCTTGCTATCGGTACTTTGGGCACAGAACCAGTCATTACTGACCCTGCAACACCTAAATTTTCCATCTTTGTTGATGATATAGCAGAAAAAGAGACTGAAGTTACTGAAAATGAACTAAAGATAATCAACGATGAGTTGGAAAAGGTGTTGGGAGCTGAAGCTAGAGATGAGAGTTGCAATTTTTCATCTGGAAGAAACAGTCAAGTGAGTGCTGGGAGGAGCAGTCACTGTAGCACGATAACACTTAGTGGCAAGCCTGCAGAAGGTGCAGAGAGCAATGGGAATGGAGCAATCATCTGTCCCCTGCAAAGCTATCTTTTTGGATCAGCAACTGGATATCCAGAGGCAGTCCCACAGGCAAAGAAAGAGCATAGAACATCACTAGGGGAGCTATTTCAGAAGACTAAACTAGAAGAGGAAAACTCTGGAACTAAATGTTACAGGGGAGAAAAGCGAACAGAAAAGGAAACTGAAAAGTCCGCTGTACATCTCATGAAAAAGCTGCTGAAGAAAAAAGTTCTTCATGCTTCCTCCAGGAGCTCCACAACAGGTTCTGAAGGAACAATAGATTCTGCATCAGTTGAGACAAGACTGCATAAGGTATGTCATTAGGAAAATTCCTCCAGTCCAACCTATGGTTTAAAACACTAGCAGCACCATCAAATAGCACTATTATTATACAACTTTCAAATGTTTCCAGTAAATATACAGCATCAAAATCCCCCCAACACAGTATTTTCCCTATAAACGAGATGTTAGTTTACTTTCCCAATGTCTTGAAATGCTACTGGGTCGTCTATTTTACAATGTGAGGAACACAGGTCCTACAAAAGTTTCACAGGAAATTCCATCCTAAAAGCGCAAAAGTTGCACAAAAGTCTTGTAAGCCTACCAAAAATGAGATGAAGACCAATATCAACTCTGCTGCAGCACGTTATAGTGGAGGTCTGCTGTCCACTTTAGATGACATCTCAATATATCCCAAACAAACAGTCTCAAAAGAAAGCATTTGGAGCTTCAAGAGTCAATGTAACCCACATCAATACACAATTAGCAGTGGCAACCTAGGCGGGAGCGGAGAGTGCTGGGACAAAACTGATGCAGACTGTAAGTATTCATGAATCCTTATCTGAGGATAATCCATCAAATCCAACAGCTATTTCAGATCTTATGCATTCACCTTTCCATACGATCAACTAGCATTACAATTCCTGTTTTGTGAAATCAAAACATTAGCACTGGAAACACTGACTTCCTCATAATGACCATTAACCATCTCTAGTCGAAACTTTTAAGTCCGCAAAGCATAGAACTTCGTTTTCCAGATCCTCAGAACCAGAGAACATGCACATGGTTTTATGATATAAATATTACAGAAACAAACAAGTTTCAACTGCATGTTGCGCATGATCCTTATCTCAGAATATAACCCTTTTGCCGACTTGGTTTTCCTTTGCTGTAGACTTGGTGTTGGAGCTCTAGAAGATGGAAGAAGCAACCTGAAGATTGGCTCACATTTATTGCCAAAAAAATATAAGAGATACTTACATTTGTAAGTTTCTGCATATTGATTATAATATTTGAGTGCTTATAGCGTAATAAGCTTGTTAAGAGAGAAATAAAATAGGCCACCCCCTTATAATCTGCTCTGAGTGTGTATTCGAAAACCTTGTTTAAGTTCACTGGAACTGTTCTGCAGTAAACATACTGAAATATTATAATCTTTCTTGAGTGTTGAAGTATTAAAGTTTCTTTTCTTCATTTGCAGAATCATTGGAATATAGAAAATCAAGGGGCGAAGAAGTCCTCAAATTAACTTTATTATTGATTTGCTATTGTCATGCTAGAGTCAAGACATCATAAAGTAATTTATGCTAGACAAATTAGTGAAAAGTAATATCAAATATGCGCTATTTAGATGCAGGTATAATGATACGGTCACAATTATTCTCAAAACAGAATCTGAAGAAACCAGGATTTAATTGGCATAGATCCCACTTTTTCTTACTATTCCTTAGCCTTGAGGATTTAGATACTAAGATTATAGACACTTCAGAAATAAATGTTATTTGTAAATAATGATTAACTTGTGTTTTTTCAACAAGGGAGAGGTAGACCAAAACTTACATGTTGAGTGTGGTTGCAAAAGATTTGATTTGTTTGGATCTTCTCATAGATGTACTGATGGATTGTAAGGAGTGGTGAAAAATGATTCAGACACAAATTCATAGCAACAATACTTAATTTGTTGCTGGCAGTGGTAGTGGTGGTGAAATAAAATTTCTTAAAGAGTAATTTTATAATAATGAAATCAAAAGTTCTGTACAGACAATTCATTTTAATGAACTTAATGACTGAAAAAGTGTATAAGCCTTTGTTTATATAGGAAAATTAACCCCCTAACCCTAACGATATAAGGAAATTAAATAATGTTACAAAAAGGAAAGAAAACGAAAATCATAAAAGGAAACAAGATCATAATCTAAATGAAACAAAAATCATTTTATGATAATAAGTAATCCTACTATAAATATAACTAAATTCTAACATATTTATAATAGGATTGTCCTATATCATTCTCCTCAATTCAAGAAAACTCGACCTCGAGTTTGGTTGAAGAAGAGGAAATTAATCAATCAAAAAGAAAATACTCCAACACTTAAGGTTTTAAGCCCAGTAAACTAGTGAATAGTTGTCCTTTATCTTACGTAGCATTATTGACGGAGATCAAGTTGCAACCCTTTCTTTTTCTTAATCTTTGATTGTAAATTGTCATATATATGCCCCTGCATCAATTGAATTTCTTCGGATTGCTTTTGTTGGGAGAACAAGATTATCTTCTGATCTTACCGCCAAAATATGTAAGCGTTGACTCTACCTTTGTAAGTGACATTGATGTCGCATAGAGACGGTCTTCCTAATAGGACATGGCATGCATCCATGTCGACTACCTCATATAAGACCTCATCCTTGTAATACTTCCCATTAACAAATGTACTTTGGCAACCTCCATCACCTGAACTTTTGGACCTTTCTTGATCCATGCAATCTTGTAAGGGGTTTGGGTGTCTTACCGTCTTCAAGTTTAGTGCCTTCACTAATGCTTTGGAAACAATATTATCAATGTCGTCGCTACCAAAACGACGTTACATACTTTTTTACTGATTGTGCAAAGGATACAAAAGATTTTGTGGCATTAAGTATCATCATGTTTCCTAAGGACCAAAAGAAGTCATCGCACAATACAATTGACTGTTCCTCCTTCATCCCCAGCAATAATTTCATCGCCTTTATAAGTCTCCAGTCTCTAATTGCTCCTCAATCTCTTATTCGTCTTCGACAAAATTAATAGATCACCTATTAAGGCACACATTAGAAAGATGACTTGTCTTACCACAACTAAAGTTCTTGGTAAGGTTTGGCACAATACAAGTGTTGGTAGAGGTCCGAGAGAGTTGTTGAACGTTACCTCCTTTGGTACAGTGATATCATGTTGATCACAAGTAGATAGAGGCTAGTGGGGCACTCTTGTTGCCATTTCCATGCCCCTTCGCTTAGCCATTTTGAAGTAGCGGTTTCCGTATTTTGACTTAGGTGTTGTGAAATATTCAGAGCAGAGCACGTGTCTCAACCTCTAATGCAAAGTTTACTACGTCGGTCAAAGTCCAAATAGGTTGAATTGCTAATTTATCTTGAATTTTTCGTTACTCCCCATATATATCGGATTACTTATTGATCAACTGTCTCTATTAAATTAACGTGGATACACATTTAGCGAAATTTATTTATATACTCATTGTCTCATTGATAGTGTGATTAGCTTGCTGGCATTTATTATATAGTTGATAAAAGAATTGTTCATAATCTAGTAGAGGAAATAGCTCCTTTAATAATCTTTTTTTATCGTGGCCCATGTGTAGATACGTAGTTTTCCTTTAATAGTTTCACTTATGCTCTAAAAGAATTTCTAAATGATCAAAGAATTTCCATGCTCAATGTTGTCAAACCTATGTTCCTCGTTAGTAATTTTTTCTCCATTCTTACAATCATTGGACATCATGCCTAGTAAAAAACACGTCTCTGGTACTAATTTTGGTGCGTAAGCGAAGTAAAATTTCTTGAAACAAGAAAGAGATTTGAAACTCGAGTGTTTTGTAAATCGTAATTTTATTACAATGAACGTGATGACTTCAAAAAGTGTATAAACTCGTGTTTATATACTCAAAATTAACTCTAACTATATAAGAAAAATTAAACAATCTTACAAAATAGAAAGAAAACTAAAGTCCTAAAAGGAACAAAATCCTAATCTAAAGAAAACAAAAATCCTACTTCAATAATAACTAATCCTAGTGTATGATAAATAACTTCTATCCTATTTTAGTAGGATTGTCTTACATCAATCGTGTTTAGCTTGTACTCGATAATGAGTAACACACATTGATGTTGGTGACCTCTTTACCAATAGTTGGGACAACCTTGTTGTAACTTTGGCTAAGTGAGGATGAAGAATGATGTTAGGTGCAATATAGGTTGCATTTGAGATATTAGGCTACAAAACAGTGTGAGATGGACTCCTCATCAATGGACAAAAGATTGGTAACTATACATGATGCAAGATAAATTCAGTCTACTACATGTTGCAATTTAGAATGATTCCATAGACCTTTGGAGAAAGGGGCTGGCCACATTTTTCACAAGGACCTTCAAGTCCTTAGCAATAAGCAATATTTACCTTCTATAATAGTTAGATCAATATATTGCAATTTCCTTTTAGAGAACCCTCCACTCAGACATGATCATATTCCGGATAAAAATTTATGCTAGCTTTTGCTCTATGAATATTAATAATCATGGTGGTACTCTCCATATATTACTTTTATTGACCAAAATGTTCATGAGATGATTGTAGAGTAGATGAGGATGATAAGATATACGTGTGCTTATACTCAAATGGATAAGATAAAAAAATGAACATATAACCGTTTTGAGCATGGACAATAAAGAACAAAAGTCGATTTGATCAACTTCGTTTCTTTCAATATCTTAGGATGCTAACATTCTAGATAAGGCTTGGACAGGAAAAGACGTATCTTAAAAGCATTCGAGGGTGTTTAAGGTGTAATGTGAGAGTTCCAAGTTTGATGTTGAGATAAATTATGCGTCTTTATGAATTATGCACATAACAAGTTAACATATAGAGAGTGGGCAACAAGATCATAAAAATTGGGAACATTGTTTTTAATGAGAATGAAATTGTTTAAGACGTGTAGAAGCCAAAGAAGCATAATTCATCCAATAAAGATAGAGTTGGTTATTAAATCACCCTCTTATCCACCAACATTGTAGATAATTAGGGGGAACAAGCACTTCACGATCTCGGAGATAAGGCTATGTTCCTCTAGTTAATAAAACTATAATTTGTAATTCATCTTAGACCAATGCATAACTAGATGTTCAAGAAGTAGATAACCCCAAAAGAGGATCTATTGATGAGAACCGTGTGTGTGTGTGTGTGTG
>CAIGRK010098015.1:0-10863 GCA_903798315.1 Fraxinus greggii
TTATTAAATCAGTGTTTGCAATTTTTTATTACTTTCCATTAGTTTACAAGCAAGAAAAATTACTCACAAACATTATCATTTTTTATTTGCCTTTATCAAATAGGAGTTAGGAAAAATAAATTAAGATTAAAGTATAGTCCTAGGGAACAATATTCCAGACTCAAAGGTCTACTATATTACTTGTTATGATATCATATACTTGCGATATAAAAAAAACGCAACACACATATATAGTGTGAGCTTGAAAATATGTCCTCAATTTCTAGATGCTGTGATCAATGCTGGAGCCAATTTCTCCATATGACGATAGTGAGTTTTCGCTGCTAGAAGTACTTTACTCATGTAGTATATAGGCAATTGGGGCCCTCCTCTTTTTGTATGAGAACCGTGCTGATGACTTCATTAGAAACAACCAAATAGAGTTGTAGAACCTCTCCAGACTCAAGCTTTAAGAGGAGGAGGGCCTACCTAGGAGCTTCTTCAACCCCTGGAAGGCCTCTTCACATTTATCCGTCTATTGAAACCTTCTACCCCTTTCAAGATTTTGAAAAAGGGGAAGCATTTACCGGTAGCTTTAGATACGAAACGACTTAGAGCCGCTATTCGCCTAGTTAGACTTTGCACCTCCTTGGGCCTTTGTGGTGACCTCATATTAATCAGTGCTATCTTCTCTGGATTAGTCTCTATTCCTCTTTGATTTACCATATACCCCATGAATTTGCCAGAAGCAACCCCAGATGCACATTTAAAGGGGTTCAACATCATTCTATACCTTCGAAGAATTTAAAAGGTATTATCCAAGTACTTCACATGACCATTTGTTTTCAAACTTCTTACGAGCATGTCATCCATGTAGACTTCCATGGTATTGCCGATGAGGTTGGTAAACATCTTGTTAACGAGCCTTTGGTAGGTGGCACCAACATTTTTTAACCTAAATTGTATCATCTTGTAGCAATAGAGACCTCTATCAGTGATGAATGAGGTATTTTTCTCATCTAATAGGTGCATGGAAATTTGATTGTAGCCTAAGTAGGCATCCATAAAGCTTAGGAGTCCATGCCCAGCGGTGGAGTCCACAAGTTGGTCAATTCTTGGGAGGGGAAAACTATCTTTTGGACAAGCCTGGTTAAGATTGGAAAAATCAATGCATACCCTCTGATTACCATTATGCTTCTTTACTAGTACCGAGTTGAAGACTCATTTTGGGTAGATGGCCTCTCTGATAAATCTGTTCTGGATCAACTTCTATATTTCTTCCTTAAGGGCCTCATACCTTTCCGGGTTTAGGGCCCTCATTTTTTTGTTTATGCGGGGCTATCTTTGGATCAATTTTTAGGTGGTGATTGCTGACCTTCGGGTCAATGACTATCATATCCTCGTGCCTGCAAGAAAAAAAATCAAGGTTCTTACACAAAAGATCATTTATTCCTCCTTGGCCTCCGGTGGTACGTTCTTTCCCACTTGTAATATTTTCTTTGGATCTTAGAGGTCCAATGAGAAACTTTCAAGCTCTTCCATTGGTACGGTCTGAGATCCAGATTCGATGATACACGGATCCAATTCATCGGGTATGGTCGATCGTTCGGCAACATCTGTCATATCGACATCTTCTTGCCTAGGATTTTGTTCTTGAGAGTCTACCATGTGAACATCTACGAGTAACATGATGATGTTCCTTTGTTTGGCCTTTCTTATAGAATTTATGTAGCATTCTCGGGCTCCTCTTTTGTCACCCTTCATAGTGGCAATCCGCTGCTCAATGAAGAACTTCATACACAGGTGGTGAATGGAGATGACGGCCCATAAGTCTTTCAGAGCGGGCTCCATAGCACCTTATGGTAAACTAACCTACTATGTACTATCAAGAATTCGATGAAAGCTATCTCCACAGAGAGGGTGATCTTCCCTACTGGATGATGTGATCCCAGTAAAGCCATATGTGGGGTTGTGATAAGGGTTACCTCGTGATCAACAATAATTTTGTCAAGGGTGGCTCATCGATCAACATCCGTTTTAACCTATTGTAGGCTACGACTGCCCTTACCACAAGACATCACAATGGGGATAATATATTCCTTCTGTATCTGCCTTAGTGAGAGATATAGGGCGCAATGGTCTCCCTTGTGACTTGTTATCTACTATGTAACTTGTCATCGGGGGAACCATAGCCTCTCTTGCATAGTTCTTCTAGGAGTTCCACATATCACCTCTCACATAAGGTCCTCCAAAAATAGTATCAATTTCATGGATTGGGAGCATCTTCTACATTAGCCAGAGGATTCTTATGCTGCCGTTGCCCCTCTCTAGGCCCTTCTCTATCACAGTTCCTCCTCCATCACGAAGATGGCTCTCGACAACGAGTTTATTCCTTGCGCCTAGGCCCATGATCCTGCCTTGGCGGAGGGTGTGTTTTAGGGGGCATACATTTCTTTGGTCATTCTGCACATTCATTTGTGTTTGATGTAGAGCAATTTCTCTGCAATCCGCTGTATCGTGGCTGTTAGAATGATGGTGAGAACAATATTAAGGGATGTTTGGCCATCGACCTCTTCCTCTTTGAGGGGCCTTTTGTCCGGATTCAATCTGCTATGCATTGGTCCCGAGTTCTACACCTTTGTAAGCCAATGTGGGCACGTCATTCAGTCTAACTATGGCAAATGATTGTCCAGCGCTGGGGGCAATTTCATTTCTAGCCTGGTTCCATTGGTGATCTATTAGGTGGGAGGTCCATGCTGGCTCTATTCGGATGGTCAATTAACTCCTCATTGATGATTTCTCGCCTCATCATTTCGAGCAAAACATTGTAGCTGGTGGGTTCTTGTACTTCCTTCTAGAATAGAGTGTCCATATTCAAACCACCTTGCAATGCGGACAACACTTCCCGATCTGCGACTTGAACACAGTATGTCATCTCGTCAGTGAAGCGGTCCAAGAAACTTTTCAATGTTTCTCACTTTCTCCAGACTGCTGCCTCGTGTCCTAAAGGCATTAGATGNATGATTTCTCGCCTCATCATTTCGAGCAAAACATTGTAGCTGGTGGGTTCTTGTACTTCCTTCTAGAATAGAGTGTCCATATTCAAACCACCTTGCAATGCGGACAACACTTCCCGATCTGCGACTTGAACACAGTATGTCATCTCGTCAGTGAAGCGGTCCAAGAAACTTTTCAATGTTTCTCACTTTCTCCAGACTGCTGCCTCGTGTCCTAAAGGCATTAGATGGAAGCTTCTCCCTATTTTCTTACCGAAAATTTCTTCAGGAATGTATTATTAAATTGTGGCATGCTCCGAATACTTCTGTCTGAATACTTCCGAGGGTAGCCTACTGTACCAAATCTCGACCGCTCTACTCAAAGTTAGGTGGAAGGCTATGTATTCGATGGTGGGGGAGGTACCTCTCAGGGTCATGTGTGTTTTATAACTATTCAGATGTTTAGCTAGGTCACCTCTCCCGTCGTACTTATGTATTTTTGGTGGCACATAATGGCTTGTGATAGGTGCTTTCCTCAATTCTTGTGAAAAAAGGCAAGTTTTCATTGTCGTCATCTAAGTCCCATGATCTTTGGGGATCATTTGAGTCTTCTTCATTGACTTGATATCTTGGTGGGATATGTGACGAGCCTGCCTGATCTCTCGCTTCCTCCCTCCTATGTTTCCTATTTCTAGGCGCTGCAACCTGGGGGGGCATATTCTTTCCTTTCCTCCGGATGCTGAGTTTCAAGATGTGGTGACTGAGGCCTATTTCTATGCTCAAGTGGTGGTTGGGATGGCCTACGTCTAGGTCCTGCAGGGCTGATCCTGTCAAATACACTTACAAACCTTTGTGGTATATGCTCGGGTTCATATTCAGGGAAAAAACGTCCTCCATGTCCATTTGGGCGTCGATGGGTCGGCCAAGAGCATAGTTTGAGGAGACATCCACTCTCACTTCCCTTTCAAAGTGGGATACATCTCGGCCTTGCTTAGGGTATGAGACCCTTTGACTTTGGACCTTATCTTCGTGAGGATAATGTGGTGCATAAGACGGAATAGGAGGACCTATCTGGCCTTGCATTTGCGAGAAAAGTTCTTGGATGGCCATGTTTTGGTGAGTGGTGTTCCTCATGTTGGCAGCCATGGTTGCTACTTCCCGGGTAAGTTGGTTAAATAACCTCATCACCCCACACCTATAATGGTGGTGAGGTCGGTGCCGGCCAGCTGAGGTGGTCACTAGTAGAACCTCCTCAGTAGGATTCTCCCTTACCCTCCTGGGTGGAACTTCACGGTCGGAGCTCATTTCCTTTTAAAGATGCTGTTGACTTCAAAATTTTGAGGTTTCTTCTTGTTCTTTTTCAAGAACAAATCATTTTTCAAGGGGATGCCCAACTCTTTCCCTGCAAACATTTTCCATGGGGATGTTCGTGGTTTTTTATAGTGTTTCCCACAGATAACGCCAATCTGTTGACCACAAAAAATGTGCCAACAGATACTGGGCCCACTCGCATCTTGGCAAGCTAATTTCGACAGGTGGTGACTGATTACTAGTCGAAAATGTTGAGTTTGAACATTGGAGAAGATTTTGACACGAGATAAATATGTTCAGGATTTGGTAAATAAAAGAACAATAAAATACAATAATGAACGATTAACAAAGAAACAAAGTAAACACCGATATTACAGAACGTTCTTCTCCGAAATTCCAACGTCAAAGAGAGGGTATATGTTTGAGTTATTGATCTCCCATTTTTCCAACCCTTCTTGTGACACTAAGAGTGTTTATTTATAGTATTACATGTACAATAATAACCATTGGATGGGGGACACGTGGCCTCTTCTCCTTGATCGAAACATCACCTCATAGGCATCATTTCTGACTGTTTTAGCTTATTTCGCCTTAAATGCTTCTGAAGAAGGCGGCCAACCCATGCCCTATGTTGACATGATTAACCCTTTCCACTCATTGCAGTTGTCCAATCAATCATTCTAAGAGGATCTTATGCACTTTAAGATCTTCAACCGTAGGTCATCATTTGTCATAGTTGAGCTTCAGATTCTGCTTTATTGAGCCTCGGTTTGAGGCATAGGCTTCAGAGCTTGAGTTTGAACAAGTAGTGCTTCAGCGTTGGAAATTTATCAATTTGTTTAGTGCTTCCGCTTTCTCTTGAGTCCTGGCATTAAGATGCTTCGGTAATGTTGGGCCTCAGAGATACATTGGGCTTTGGGCAATGGCATCTCTGCAAATGGGCTTCGGCCATTTCTTTACTTTTGGGTCATTGGGCTTTGATCAATTGGGCTTATGCCATTTTGGGCGCAACACACCTTACAAGCATGATCTATTTTGTAAATTTCCTTTTGAGATTAAATAAAGCGTATAAAATTTACAAAGGTACACTTTATTCGAGTTTTCATATTTACATGGACAAACATCAATATATCTTTACATAAAACATTAATATGCGAAGGAAAAACATAAATACAATATTCCCACCAATCAACTCATCATGCTACAAAGACATGAAGGGGTGCCCTCAAAATTTTCAAAATATTCCTATTACACTACATAAAATTTGTAGATAATTAAATTAATGAGACGACACTGCACACACTGGAGGAAAAAGATTGCCAGTAAGTTTAGGCTTAACATTAGCACATTCTGAAATCGCAGTTCCGTTGATTCCATGGTACACCAAATTAATGTCGTTTAATGCTACGTTCTCGCACGGAGTTCCCCTACTACAAAAAAGTTTCACTGCTAATTGGGTCGCCGATGTCCCTTTAATGGCGTTGAAACTCACGTCGCTAATCTTAACGCGAGATGGAACCTCAGCTTTGCATTGACCATATGGGCAATATTGTTGATCGATTAAGATAGGCGTGCTAACATTGTTCATGACAATGTTGTCAAAACTCAAGCTGCGTGCTACACCAACAGTTGAAGCAGGCCATGTTTTCACCCTTATTCCGTTCATCGTGTTTGTGATCGTACAATTCCTTACAGTTATTCCCTCAACGGGTTGTTCATTTTGGTACTTTCCTAGACTTCCAACGCTAATGCCATGACCCGGACCACAAGTCACTTTCTCGATGTTTACTTGTTGGCAACCATCGCCAAGGGAAACACAATCATCTCCCGTTTTTATGTCTGCATCGGTGATGTTGACCCCGGTCGACCGTCCAATGTGTATCCCATCGGTGTTTAAGCTACTCTCGGGTGCATTGATCGTAGTACGTTGAAATGTCACATTTTTACAGTTTAAAATGTTCATGTGAAACAATTTGCTATTCAAGGAAGTAATGCTTCGAATTACAGAATTGGTCAGCTTGTTGAACGCCAGATTCTGTTCCAACAAAATGTAAACACACGTGATTAGTCTTTCATAAATGACAAATAAAAGATCCCAACTTATCACCCAATCAACTTTTCATAATAGACTCTGTATAAATCTCTTTTAAATCATCATATGATCTTTTCTTTTTGAAACTAGGTTTGTTTTTTAATTTGACACATGACAAGTTAATAAAGATTTCTACTATTAAGAACCGATTATTAAAACAGAACATACAATTGGAAGGGAATCACAAGTTCCCGTTTTTGCGCAATCGTTTTTGCGCCAAGCAATGGCTCCTTGACCATCAAAAATTCCTCCTTCAACTGTCAATCCATTTACATTGTTGAAAACAATCCAACTATCCTGAGACTTGAATTTTGCTGGGTCTGCTGGTGCCTTCAATGTTCCGTCAATCTTAATCGTGATCGGTGCTTGACACGGACCCTGGAATTTTACGGCTCCGACCATATAATTTCCTTTCGGGATGACAACCGTACTCTCTTTCGTTGACATGCATGCATCTTTCCATGCATTTTCAATTGCCTGCATACAAATAAAATCAATCTAATTAACATTACTAGTACAAATGCCCTAATTCGACCACCATGCAAATAGCCCAAATCTCTAAACTTGTTGTCCCTCAATAAAATTTGACGCCCATTCGCTAACATGTTTTTGTCACATTGAGAAATAACACGTTGACCTATTCTCATTTGCGAAGAAGATGTAATGTGCCGACGTGTCAAAAAGATACCAAGTTTGCAACAACAAATCTCAAATTAACATACCTTGTTGTCATCTGATTTGCCATCAGCCTTTGCACCATATTTTTTGACATCAAAATCGGCCGCCTGATTTCCCTCTATCAAACCCATAAAACACCATATCAAGCATATAGCTTTAATGGACGCAAAACACATCTCATTTTTCATTCTTCTTTTGTCTCTTTTTTCGATAATTTGGTATTTATCTTTATTAATTGCAAAATAACATATATATAGTAGAGCTATAAAATTAACAAACCACAAAATCTTCTATCTAATTTTAGATAATACTATCTTCTGAGGTCCATCTGTTTTCTTTGTTGAATGGTGTTAAGATTTTTTCCTCCCTTGTATTTAGGTAGACATGGAAACTGATCAAACGCCTAGTTATACGGTAAAAACAACTACGAATTAAGTCCCGTTATCAATAAATATGAAAAAAAATACGACTAAGTGTTGGGATGTCTTAATTAAATGCGTAGTGGCATGATCAAAGCCGATGTTAGTAAGCTATGTCTTCCATCATGATGTCCAATGAAACTATCCATAGAATCATGTGCCATGTGAAACATAGATAATTGCGGATGAATAATTTATAACCACTAATGCCATCTACTTGTTTAGTCCAACCATTCAAAATTACAACTTCAAATTAAGTCCCGTTCTCAACTAATATGTGGATTATAGATCACCACTAATGCCGCTTATTTTTATTTAGGGTGTGTTTGAGCCACATTATTTTGGAAAAATATATTCTGAAATAATAGATTGATGGAGAATGTGTGGTTGAAAAAGAGCGAAAAGTTATTGATGTGATGGAAAATATTATTTTTATTGAAGAATGTGAGGTTGAAAATGAGTAAAAGAATGAGAATGAAAATTGTAATGTGTACCAACAGGGGAATAGAAAATGCATATGAAGTATTCCAAAAATTTTCATTCACTAAAGTTGTTGACCTCGAAATTTGCACCTCCAATGTAGTCAATAGATCTCAAGGCCTCTTGCGTCCGCGTAAGCTTGTTCGTGCGCACTAGGGCAAACCGTTAGCTACACTTGGCCTTCTCCGGAGGTGGTGGAGGCAACCGTATTCGCTCTACGGTCAAGTAAAATGACAATATAAGTGTTTGAATGTGGGAAGTTCTTTAGACGCGAGCCGCTATGTAAAAAGGGGTTCGGCTTTGGGAGAGCATATGCAAAATATAAATGGTGCCAAAGGAGTTGCAGAAGTTTAAACTACAAATGCAAGAGTTGTTGGATAAAGGTTTTATCCAACCAAGCGTTTCTCCATGGGGTGCTCCAATACTCTTTGTAAAGAAGAAAGACGGATCAATAAAGTTGTGCATAGATTATTGGGAGTTAAATCATTTTACCATCAAGAACAAGTATATTGAAGATTTGTGCGATGAATTGAAGGGAGCTAAAGTATTTTCCAAGACTGACATAAGGCTACGATATCATCAACTAAAGGTTAAGTCATGTGACATTCTAAAGATGGCATTCAGGAATTGCTATGGGCATTATGAATTTATAGTTATCCAATTTGGTGTAATTAATGCTCCACAATATTCATGGATCTAATGTATAGAGTTTTTCATCAATATCTAAATCATTTAGTTATAGTATTCATTGACGATATTATGGCGTATTCCAAGGATAAAGAACAACACGAGAAGTAATACAGAAATGTAAGTTTTGGCTTGATTGAATAGGTTTTCACAGCCATGTTGTGAATTCTCAAGGAATTGAGGTCACAACGGCTAAAGTGGAAGCCGTGGCAAAGTGGTCTAGGCCATCCAACGCTAGGGAAGTTAATAGTTTCTTAGGACTAACTGGCTATCATTGTAGATTCATAGAAAGTTTCTCCAAGATAGTTGGACCGATGACTCAGTTGACTAGAAATGGCATTAATTTTCAGTAGACGGAGAAATGTGAACTAGATTCCAAGAGCTGAAACACAGACTAGTCATAGCACTAGTCTTGACAACACTGGAAGGTGCAATGAGTTTGTCATATATAGCGATACATCCAAGCGATGTGTGCTGATGCAGCATGGTAAAGTGTGAGATTTATATAGATCATAAAAGTATAAACTATTTCTTCACTCGGAAAGAGCTTAATGTGAGACAGAATAGATTGTTAGAACTTGTAAAGGACAAAGACTGCACTATACATTACCATCAGGTACGGCTAATATGGTTGTTGATGCACTTAGTCGAAAGACGGTAGGGCAATTCGTAGCTTTATCCATGAATCAATAACAACTAGTTAAGGATTTTGACAAGATGAGAATAGAAGTTGTTTCTTCAAATTATACAACAAACAGAATATCAACTTTGAAAGTCTAGCTTACTCTTAAAGATTAAATTCAAGAAGCTTAGAGTGCTGGTTGTTTCTACAAAAAATAAAGTCAAAGTTGGATCACGAAAATGAAAGGACTTTCAGCTATCTCCAGAGGGTATAATTAAGTTTAGATGAAGGTTATGTGTACCAAAGGATGAAGCTCTAAGAAAGGAGATTTTCGAAAAGGCTTATCGTGCTCCTTACACTACACACCCTATAGGTAAAAAAATGTATCAAAGCATTTGAGATAAATTTTGGTTGAGAAATATGAAGAAGGGAAATATGAATGTTTGTAGAACAATGCATGGTCTGTCAACAAGTCAATGCCGAACATCAAAGGCCATCAGGTTTGTTGAACCCGTTCGATATTCATGAGTGAAAATGGGAACATATAAATACAGACTCTTGGTTAGATTTCAAAGGTTAGTAAGAGGTCATAATGCTATATTTGGGTAGTAGTTGACACTAAGTCAACTCATTTTCTGCCAATGAGAATGAGTTTTAGCATGGAATAGTTGGCACGGTTGTATATAAGGGAGATTATTTGGTTAAATGGGGGTTCTTGTATAAATTATATCTAATAGGGATCCCAGAATTACGTCTAGATCTTGGAAGAGTTTATAGGATGCTATGGGTTCTAAACTAAAGTTTAGTACGCCGTACAATCTGCAAACGAATTGTCAATCAGAAAGAACCATTCAAATCGTGGAAGACATGTTGAGAGCATGTGTATTGGATCTTGGCGATAGTTGAGAAACACACTTACCATTGGTAGAGTTTGCCTATAATAATAATTTTCAGACCATTAAGGATGGCTCGATATGAGGCTCTTTATGGTAGGAAATGTCGATCACCCATTCATTGTGATGAAATGTGTTAAAGGAAGGTTTAAGGTCTCCAGATTGTTGAGCAGAAGGTTCGGGTTTTCGATAAGATTCGAGTACGAATAAAAGCAACTCAAGATCGATAGAAAGGTTATGTTGATAAAAGGAGAAAAGATTTAAAATTTCAAGTGGAGGATAAAGTCCTTGAAGTGGGGGGCGATGATATGTCCAGCTTGATTCCATTGTTTGAAATATCTCAGAAATTTTGAATATGTTATGTGATAAAATTATCCATATGCATTGTTGTGGTTTTGCAAGGTAATAAATAATTTGGGTTTGGATTGAAATTTCAAGGAAATTTAAGGACTAAGTGCAACATCTTGAAAGTTTGAGGTGTCAAGTATAAATAAGAAAAATATTCAGTTTCAGAGAAATATTCTTAAATGATCATCATATGAAGGATTCCAAGTATATTTAACCGTATAGAGACTTGTGATAGTTTTTGGATAGATCGTGACGATTTAGACTAGAAGGGTAAAATGATCATTTCACAAGTTCACGAATTTTAGTTGAGAATTCAAACACAGACATGAAGAATGAAGGATGTTAGAATATATTTTGT
>CAIGRK010098083.1:0-11469 GCA_903798315.1 Fraxinus greggii
AACAATTCAAAACCCAATTTTTTTTAAAAACTATGTAACATTTATATCTTTTTTACATCATTTTTGACATTTTGCCAAATATCGACACATAATTGGATAATTAAAAAAAAAAAAAAACACCACATTTTCGTCCAACACTTACTAAATTTCCACATAATATCAAAAAAAAGTGTGTACAACATGGGATGATCACTTAGATAATTCTTTCTTGAAATAAAGGTAATTAGCAAATAATGTCCACACATTTTACTGTTGTTGTAGAAAACGTCCAATGATCTCACATTTTACTGTTGTTGTAGAAAACGTCCTTATCTTTTATCTTTTGACATTTTCACCCTCATTTTTACTTTTCATTACACAAAAGGTCATTTTCATCCATTTCCTCAATCAAAAATTGTGAAATGACGAATATACAATTCTTTTTAAATTAAAAAATAGAAAAAACTAATTGCAATCATAATCCCAAATTTTTAAAAAATAGCAAAATGAGTTCCCGAATAAATTATTAAATGTGTAATTAGCACATAATGTTCATAACTTTCTTTTTTGGCATTTTCACCCTTAATTACATCTTTGATTGCGAAAATCATCTTTTCTATCTATTTTCATCCGATTTTCTAATAAAGAGTTGTGAAATGATGAATATACCATCTTATTTAAAAAAATTAAAGAATTTTTTTTTTAATTTTTGATAATTTTAATAATTTATTTGGGATTAGTTTGAACTTTTTAAAAAAATTAGGGACTATGATTATAATTAATTCTTTAATTTTTTTAATTTAAATATGAGTGGTATATTTATCATTTCAACACTTTTTTGAGAAATTGAATAGAAATGATGATTTGCATAATCAAATATGTAACTAAAAGTGAAAATGCCAACAAAATGATAAATATAGACTNATAAAGAGTTGTGAAATGATGAATATACCATCTTATTTAAAAAAATTAAAGAATTTTTTTTTTAATTTTTGATAATTTTAATAATTTATTTGGGATTAGTTTGAACTTTTTAAAAAAATTAGGGACTATGATTATAATTAATTCTTTAATTTTTTTAATTTAAATATGAGTGGTATATTTATCATTTCAACACTTTTTTGAGAAATTGAATAGAAATGATGATTTGCATAATCAAATATGTAACTAAAAGTGAAAATGCCAACAAAATGATAAATATAGACTTTGTCCGCTATAATAGTAATAAGTAAGGACCATGTGCTAATTACCCATTTAATAATTTATTTGTGGACTCATTTGTGCTTTTTAAAAAAATTGGGACTATAGTTGCAATTATTTTTTATTTTATTTTTGTTTTATTTAAAGAGAATAGTATATTCTTCATTTCATAATTTTAAATTAAGAAAATGGATGAAAATGATCTTTTATACAAGGTAACAATGATAAATAATAAAAGATAATGACGTTTTTCACAATAGTGACGATAGATGAAGAAGTTATGTATGTGCTCATTATCCCTTGAAATAATGCCATAGAATAGTGGCTAAAAATGAATCTTTTAGAAAGTGGAGCTTAAACAAGACTGAAGATTAGGCTGGTTTGGGAATGGACTAAAGAAAGAGAATGAATGGACAGGGCAGAGGCACCAATGCGCTTTCGCACGTTCTTTATCACTGGTTTACTGTCCAAACAGTGATTATAGTACTTTACTAGGATTCTGAAATAGATACGGAGATACATACAGAGAGAGGAATCGTACATAGTACTGCAATGACGTGACATTCGGCCATGTTTCGAAACAGAATTGGTTAAAATACATTTATCTGCAGAGGTTTTATTCACTTTTGACTGCATTGCTTCTTTTCACTGATCCACTCATTTCTCTCTTGTCTCTTCAAAATAATACTCCCACAAGTGGTGGAGGTTCAGTTTTCCATCGTCCATCTGACGTTGTTGTGAAGCCCGAATTTAATGGAATATGAGCTTTAATGGTGCAAAAAACCCCAACTTTACTACCACAAATTGTGTTAACTGTTGACACGCGTTTAAGAGAAACGTTGAGGTCAATGGAAAGTTTACGGGTCTATAGAATTGAGCCGAACAAATTGTTCTCAATGCTAACAAAGCGAGTGACAATGCAAATCCACAACGACAGAAAATACTTCAATCCTTGAATCGAACTGGGCTTTGTTATCAAAAAGTTAAAGAGTTAAGCCTCTAATACAAAAGATATTGGTTGAGAGGATATCAAGAAGACATGTGGCGTCTATGCGTTGACTGAGGTAAAATATTTTTTTACTTGTCCCCCGTAATGAAGCTTAAAAATTCTCCTTGTACATGTAGCAGGGTTTAAAAGCTACAGAGATAAATTTTTGACATAGTAAGTATGAAAAAAAAAACGACTAGAGTTAAGGAAGTAGATCACAAATACTCGAGCAATTCTCACTGCTTTTTATTTTTTATTTTTATCATCTGTCAAAGTTTAACTGTCAAGTAAAGAAAATATGTCAAGCTTTTTTTGTGCACGTCACTCAAAATACTTTGATCCTTAAATGGAATTGACCAAGATGCATCATAACAATCCACGTAATTGATCAATAACATAGCTCAATCAAGTTTTGATAGTACTGTTGAGGACAATTGAATGTGACGAGTCAATAGTTTTGAGGACACATTTGGTGAACTTAAAAGGAGCACATCTAGGGTCAATCACCACATAATTTAGGTTTTTGAATGATTTACCTTCGAATTGATGGGATCTGAGGACGGAGTCAAGAACGTAATTTTATGGGAGTAGAATGAATCAAGTAGAAAAATCATTAAGTAATCTTTTTCAAGTTTATTGAGAATAATGTTCTTGGTTATGAATATCAACCAAATGAGACGATGAAAATTTTTGCTTATGTCTTGCAATTTTGCGAATGCAAAGATGTTATCAAAGCTTATTGTATCACATAATTGGATTCATCGAATTTTTGTACTACACATTTGATTCAAGTTTACAACTAGAGGATTAAGAGTGAGCGTGTTTTGAGAACGTTACTAAAGTCCAAAAGCTTATTGATTAGAAATATAGACATTTTAAGTTGTTTTAGAAAACCTCAAATTTTGAGCTTCAGTAAAAATTTATCAAGATAGATTAAATGATTTAGGAAGGTGCATTTATTATTTTTATTTCAATAAATTATAGTTGATAGGGGGCCCAATAAATTTTTACCACGCAAGATCATATACGAAAGTCTACAAGAAGTACTATTCGTTTGGGCCAAAAGACCTTAGGAAATAGGTCCGCCACATGTTGAACGATTCTCACGACATTCTTCCTTATAAGAATGGAGAATGGGACCTCCAACTTTGTTACAATGAATTTAGAGAAATATAACTACTTTTCCCAAAGTTATAGTAGATAGGAGAGACAATAAAATCACTTATCAACAAGGATCAAGCTTAGGAATCTGTCGAGAATTGAGACTAATTTATTGATTTTCCTACAAAATCATTTTTCTGAAGATAATATAACAAGACAGAAAAATAGCGGTATAATATTTAGGTGTATTAAAAATTGTTATAATCATATAAACTTTTGGACTCACTTAAACTCTCAAGTATAGGAGAAAAAATAATAAATTAAGTTTTACTACACTTTTCCCTTTTTACTCTTTATACAAACGGTTACGACTCGCCACAAGACTCAAGAAGACCATGTGGCATCCGGTTAGTAGCTCAATCGAAGGCCCACGCTCCATGTCATGAAGTATGACGAAGCAAAGATTCATCAACCGTACTGCAAGTCACCGCGAGGCCATTCACTTCTTTATCCAAAGCGCAAGGCCCAAGCCACACTGATTGAAGTGGATTCGAAGCACAATGTATGAGGCCGAGATCCACATTGTCAAAGTGATGACCTCACTACAGATGAGCATCTATAACAAGCCACTTCTCCCAAGAGATCTTCTACACAAAGATCTTATGAGAATGATTGATGTGACATTTTGTAGTAGCCTAATGTCAAGTTTTGTCAGCTTATATCATAGGTATAATGACCTAAGTCATAGAGGGGTTACTTTTCAGATAACATTAAATGTTGTAGGGCTTAAGAAGTTGGGCGTGATAACCTATGATGGGACGATTCGACCGTTGTGATGAAGACATGCACCTCTTCATCCAACGGTTACCACTCCAGCAATGTCACTATAAAATCGCACAACCAACACCAATTCAAGGGTAATACGATTCTAATTTTCAAACATTGTAAGATTGTTCTCCTTTCTATATTCATACATATTCTTGGTGTTCAAACACTTTTGTGTCTTGCACTTTAAAGCACATCCCACACATTATATTCCTTTCCATCGATTTATTTGACCATCGGATTGCTCACGGACGTCTTCCTTAGCACATGAGAAAGCCACGAGTGATTAACAATTTGTTTAAGTGTATAGGAAATGAGTTTACGTGGACGCAAGTGGGCTCAAAATTTGTTGACTACGTTGGAGTTATAAAAATCAAGGTCAACACAAACTATAGAGTGAAATAGAAAATTAAGATGTTAAGTTTTCCTTTTTCCCACTAAATAACTTTTTATCATGTACCAAAAAAAATTCAATTTTTAATAAATTTGGCATATTTTCCAATCCTCATGTCCAATTTGACAAAGACAAAAAGATAATGTTGCCAACTATTCTTTCTCCCATTTCCGAAATTAATTTGACATCTTTTCCAACACACTAAACACGAAAGGTTTTGTTCTTGAATAAAGAACAAGCGGAAGTTACAAAGAAAAAAAAAAGTGCTCCTAAGTATTTTCTGTTGACTTTGGGTGTTTATATTCCTTGAAAAAAGAGTATTTTGAGGCAAAAATCAACCCAGAAGACCCTCTATTTGAATAAAAGATGCGTCCACCCATTATGAGTTCAAGCAATGAAGATGTCAATCCAAAGAGGACAAGGGATGTCTCTGAAGAAGAGGCTTCCCGAACCAATGTGAGATATCACCAACTTCACCACCATCACGTCCAAGGTAGAAGGGTAGCTGCACACCTCACCAGAGAGGTGGCAGAAATGGCCACCATCATGTGGAGCAATATGACACAAAATGCCAATATGTAAGAGCTTCTCATGCAAATGCAGGGACAAAAGGATATCAAATACCTCAAAATAAGCCTCAAATAGGCCTCTTCCACTAGCAAGATGAAGAAGTGCAGAGTCAAAGGGCTCAGTCCACAAGGCATATGAAAGGTGTCGCCCCAATGAAAGAGAAGTAGGGGTGGACGTGTCTTCAAACTACGCATCAGGCCAAGCTATGAATGACCCGCTCTTTGGAGAAGATAATTTCCCTCCTAAATATAGAGAGAGTGAATACCTTAAAGGTCCGCTAGAGTCTTTGATAGCTTGTCCATGATGTGCACAGAAATAGGCCTCAGACACGATCTCCCATGCCAGGCCTTATAAACAAATGCAAAGGCTCCCAAATGACCTCCCACCTAGAAATAGGCAAAAGAGAAGGTTAGAAGAGGTAACAAGAAATCAAGCGATAATCTCCGAACCACTTCGTTACTAAGGCAATGATGAGGACTCAGATAGACCATGCAGGTACTATGAGCTTGACGATGATGATGATAACCTCCCATTCTCCCAGGAACTCTGAAGTACACGCATACCAAGTCACTTTGTGCCCTAAATATTCATATGTACGAAGGAAGAGATGACATGTAAAACACCTCAACAATTACAAGACTCATATAAGCTTGAGAGGTATTTCACCATTATTAAAATGTAGAGCTTTCCACTTAACTCGAAGTGGGGCTGCTGAAATTTGGATTAGTATGATACCTGTAAGAAGCACCCAAAGTTGGCCTAATCTAAAGAAGGCTTTCTTAAATCAATACTTAGCTAATAAGATTGGAAAAGACCCTTTTGAACATTTACAAAATATGAGGTAAGCAACCATTGCAACATTGAAGAGCTACTTGAATCGTTTCACCGATCAGATAATCTATTGTGAAAATGTAACTAATAGAGAAGCTCTTTCTGCCCTCAAACGAGGCCTCAATATGAACACTCTATTTGGTGGAATGTTCGAAATAAGAACATTATCGCTTATGATGAACTAGTAAAATTGATGAGGCTTGAAATCATTAGCGAAGAGATGAACAATTATCCAAATAGGGCAGCCCAAGGACTTCCACCTTCCAGAGGAAAATGGAAAGAGGTCCCACCTCTCACTTGATAAACCAACAATAGATTCAAGCTAGGTATGTAATCGTTCCTACCTTGGGCCAAGCCTTAGCAACAGCCACTTTGAACGTTGTTCCCACTTTGGCTACGAAGACGTTGGACCAAGTGGTCACGTAGAGCCAAGAGCTACCCCAAAAAGATCTTACCACTAAAAGAATAGAGGAAGAGGACACGAACCTAGAGGCCCTATGGTAATTTGTGACCATACTGCATTTTCCATGGATCTCTCGATCATGACCTCAGTGTATGTAATGACATATCTCAATCCATAGAGCAAAACAATCCCCAAGAGAGAATCGCCCCATAGGAAAATTCTTCACCACTAAGGCAAGTATAACAGCGTAGGCAAGATGAGGCGAGGTGAACTCCAAGAGATCATTTCCTTCATCATATAATGAATAAAGATAGGGAGAGGCCCAGAAGTGGCTAAAAGCAAGAAGAGATCTCCTAATTGACGTGGATAATATACCTTCAATCATTGGAGGCCCACATGTAGGAGGTGAATCTCGAAATGCATAAAAGAACTATGCTAGAGAGGCTAATGACTCTTCTACGGCCAGTAGATAGTCACAAACATCCCTAAGGGGCTGGAAATGTGCCACACATCACCTTCACTCAATAGTATGCGTTGGATCTACATTACCTACCCAGTAATACCATACTGATAAAGGCTGTAATAGCCCACAATGGGCTGAACTTGATGTTGGTAGATAATGAGAGTTCAGTTAACATCTTTTTTTATACAACCTATGATAAAATGCTAATGGATCATGAGTTGATCCCCATAACTTCCCCACTATATGGTTTCACTAGTGACGTCATTATCTCAAGGGAAAAATCACTCTTACAGTAGAAATGGGTGCACCTCCTCAGGTGGCTTGCCATTTTATGGAATTTCTCGTGGTAGATAATATATCAGCTTACCATGGAGTTCTAGGTAGACTCGACCTGAATGAGCTATGGGTCATCACTTTCATCCATCATATATGCATAAAGTTCTCCACTGATATGACATTAAAACAATTTGAGGTGACCAAATGGGATCTAGAGAGTGTTACCTCAACTCTTTAAGAATGGCCAAACCACACACTGTCAATGTGGTGTTACAAGATATTAAAATGATCGATCCATTCGAATAAGGGCAGACCCCTAAACAACGGGAAGACGTTTAAATGACAGATACCCCTGAAGAAGGGATGACCCTGAAAAAGGGATCATGTGTGACGAGTTCGACCAGTACATCATCGAAGCCAAATCATGAACAACTCCCATAGAAGAGCTAGAAAGTTTCCCCGTAGACCTTTAAGATCCCACCAAAGCATTACAAGTGGGAAATGACCTACTAACTGAAGCAAAGGAGAAACTTAAAATCTTTTTAGGTAAGAACTTGGACGTCTTTGATTGGAGGCATGAGGACATGATTGACATTTACACAATTGTGAGCTGCCACCACCTAAAGATTGATCCCAAATATGCCCCACATAGACAAAAAAAATAAGAGCCCTCAACCTTGAATGGTATAAGGCCTTAAAGGAAGAAGTGGAGAAACTAGTAATTAATGGCTTTATTAGAGAGGCCACATACCCAAATGAATTTCTAATCTGGTCATGGTAAAGAAGCACAATATTAACTAAACTTGCCTAAAAGATAGCTTCCCATTCCCAATGATAAATCAAAGTGGATTCCACCATTGGACATGAGTTGTTAAGCTTCATGGGCTCCTACTCAAGCTACAATCAGATCCTCATATATCCCGCGGATTAGGAAAACACATATTTCATAATTGATAGAGGCCTATATTATTACAAGATGATGATATTCGAGTCGAAAACCGTCGGAGCCACTTGTCAAATTCTTGTCAGTAAAATGTTTGCTAACCTCTTTGGCGAAACTATGGAGGTCTACGTAGATGACATGCTGGTTAAGAACTTTAAATAAATGATTACGTCAAACACCTAGATACGACTTTCCAAATTTCAAATAGGTACGTAATGAGGTTAAGTCCCCCCAAGTGCTCGTTCGGTGTCACCCCCAAAAGGTTCCTAGGTTAAATGATTAACCAAAGAGGTATAGAAGCAAACCACGTAAAGATCAAGACCTTAAGATAAATGAGGTCCCTTCAGAAACTCAAGGAGGTACAAAGCCTCATCGGGCGGGGTGATAGTCTTGAGCCACTTAGTCTCTAAAGCCACCGATAAATGCCTTCCATTTTTCAACATTCTCAAAGGAGGGAAGAAGTTTCAATTGACAGGCGAATGTAAAGAGACGTCTTAGAATTATACCGTTACAACCAGAAAAATTGAAGCACAACTTCGTCACCTCAGAGCATCAGCTCTACATTAAGTTGGTGGGTTTAAATTGAAGAATAGCTTCATCAAATCTGGTCATCAACTCTACATCAAATTGATTCAATTGAAGCACAGCTTCATAATTAAGAGCATCATCTCTGCATCAAATTCAGCATAATTGAAGCATAGCTTCGTCACATCAGAGCCTTAACCTGCATTGAATTTAGCATAAATTGAAGCCCTTCATTAAATTCACCATGAAAAGGTCCTATTACTATAAACTCCAATCATAATATAAATATTTATACTTGGATTTGGGGGACTATTGTATTGTATCAAAAATAACCATGGCACAGGTAGACCATCTGCCCTAACAAAGATACATTAGAATGTTGTTTCTTAAAAACACAAAGTCCATGTATGATAGAATTAACTATACATGGACTGGAGGGATTATTGTTACACTTCTCCACCGAGGCTCAGAAAGAAGCCCACGTGGCATCCGATCTGTAGGTCAACCGAAGCCCCATTCTCCACATCATCAAGGATGACGAAGCAAAGACACCTCAACTGAGGCACCTTCTGCTGCAAGTCACTGCGAGGCCATCCACCGCTTCATCCGAAGCGCAACATGAGAGGCCAAAGTCATATTGATTGAAGTAGATTTGAAGAACAATATACGAGGCTGAGGTCAACATTGTCAAAGTGATGACCTCACTATAATCACTACTCCCAATAGATCTTTCGCACAAAAACCTTATTAGAATGATTCAAGTGACCTCATTTACAACCTAATGTCAAGTATTGTCAGCCAATATCATAGGTACGCTGACCCAATCCATAGAATGGTTACTTTTCAGATAACATTAAATGTTGACGGGCTTAGGACATTAAGTATGATGACCTATGATGGGGACGCTTCGACCGTTAGGATGAAGCCACGTGCTTCTTCATCCAACAATTAATACACTAATAATGCCACTATAAAAACTCACAGCCAACACAAATTCAAGGGTAATGTGATTCTTACTCTCAAACATTGTAACATTGCTCTCCTCTCAGTATTCATACATATTCCCAATGTTGGAACACTTTTGTGGCTGCACTTTAAAGCTCGTTCCACAGTCATTATATTTTTTCCTGTCAACTGAGTTGATCGTCGGAGTGTTTGCAAATGCCTCCCTCACCACCGGAGAAGATTACTAATAGTTTGTCCAAGTATGTAGGAAAGAAACTTACGTGGGCCCAAGATCTGTTAGCCATGTTGAATGTACAAAAATCGAGGTTAACACAAACTACAAAGATTATTTCAATTTGGTTTTCACAAACTAAAACGTTGATGGCCCATTTGGTTTGTATTTCAATTTTCTGTTTTGAGGAAACGCAATTGGCTTATCGTTTTGAAAAATTATTTCTAAAATCAGAAAACTAGAAAACGCAATTGGTTTAAAGTTTCAAAAAAATGTTTTATGACATTTAGTTCAATAAAATTTGATTATTCCGTAAAAATATGACAATTATATAATAATATATTATCATATAATATTACATTTTAAAGTTGGTGAATCTTACAATATTTTTTCTAACTACAAAAGTAAAATAAAAATAATAATAAATCGAGTTTAAAATATATCAAATAAAAATAAAAAATAATGAAATGAACTGAGCTTGTTCACTTAAATATTCTTTTAGAATTTTTAAATATCTAATCAGAGTTTGAACTATTTTTATTTGTTAATTATTATTTTTTAAAAAAAATTTATAAATTTATTTTTCTTGATTTTTATTTTTTTTATTTTTAAATTTTAATTCCTAGAATTTTATAGTTATATTTTTTATTTTTAAAAACTTTATTTAAATAAACTTTTATTTAAACGCTTGTTTTTCATATTTGGAGTGTTTTCAGAATTTTTACTGAAAATAATCAAAACGTCAAAAATGTATTTTGAGTTTTATCTTATAAGTTTATCCATATTTTCGAAAATGCATTTAAAAAAAATATTAGACCAAACATGTTTTAAGTGTTTTACAAAATTGAAAATTGTAAACAACAAGTCAAAAGCACCCTAAATGTTTCTTTTTCCCACTAAAAAGCTTTTTATCATGTATAATGACAGTCACTTTATAATAAATTTGACATATTTTTCAATCCTCATATCCAATTGGACAAAGACAATAAGGTAATGTTGCCAACTATTCTTCCCCCTTTTTCCATCTTTCACAACACAGTAAACACGAAAATAATTTCAAATAAATCTATTCAGCCTTTTCTATGTAGCTTCACCCGGTACTATTTTCTCACGTTGGAGTTAATACCTTTTACTTTTTGGCATTTGAAAGCAAATTTTCTACCATTTTTACCTCCCCCAATCACGTGTCCAAACTTTGGATATCTCTTTTGCTACACTTGGTCAGGTTTCTTGAGAATAAATTATATAAATTTTGATAGTCTTAGTTCTCAAAATACAGAATTAACATGAAAGTATAATTGTTTAGAATTAATAAATTCTAAAAGTCAGTTTATGTCGATCAAACTTTCTGAAAAATTATGGTGTACCCCTCTACTTGACTTTCTTGTAAGTTCATCAGACATTGAATTCATCATTACTACCTCACATATTGCATCATTAATATCAATCAAATGCCCGTCTGTAGAACCGTAAACTCTCTAGTAGTAATACGTTTGTTATCATGACAACTAACGCATGTCATGAGGTGCACGTATCTTACTCAATTGACTCCATTGTCTCCCATAAATGAGTGACACCTTGTTCATATATAACTTTGAGCAGTTAACCAAATTTACTTCCGCCTTTTGGAGAGTTTTTCCTGTTATTACCATGTTGTCTACAGTTCCAATAAAATATGTTTTTTTTTCATGGATTTATTCTTCCACCACAACTTTCTTTCTCAAATATTATTAATTTACTTGTAACTTCTGAAAATTTCACATCTTTTTTCCATACATCAAAAAGAGTGTATTC
>CAIGRK010098266.1:0-11942 GCA_903798315.1 Fraxinus greggii
TTAAGTAAATTCCCAACATTTTCACGAACCATCATGGAAATGATTTATCCAACACCCAACACAGCTCACATTTGTTAACAAAAAATATTTCAGAGGACTTGTTGGAACGTTATTTAGAGCGATGATTTCCTAATGCAAATAGATGTCTATTACTTCGCACGTTTTCAGATTCTCAATACACCGAAGTATTTGATAATATAAGTTGATATAACCCTCGATATATAAAAGAAACATTTAAATCACAAATAATGTCAAGTATTCTATTTGTAATTTAGTTAATTCAGATGGCGATCATGTTGAATTTAATTCTCCTCAAGTCTATTATATTATAGGATTAAGTTCTAAAACATGTTCATGTTTTATTCACTACGATTGCACCTATGTACGCTCTCCACAAAATAAGGTGCCAACAGCAATCACTTGTTGTGAAATCAAACATATCTCGATCAAAATATAAATCTTATTACATTACTATTTATCAAGAAAGCACCCGAATGATTATCTCGAGGGATCAGATGTATTTAGTTGTAATCAAATGAATAATAAAGCGCAATATACATTTAAATTTTATAATAAATAATGTATATTATTAATCAACAACTAAAACATTTTGAAAACATGGTACAACAATCTATGAATCNATTAAGTTCTAAAACATGTTCATGTTTTATTCACTACGATTGCACCTATGTACGCTCTCCACAAAATAAGGTGCCAACAGCAATCACTTGTTGTGAAATCAAACATATCTCGATCAAAATATAAATCTTATTACATTACTATTTATCAAGAAAGCACCCGAATGATTATCTCGAGGGATCAGATGTATTTAGTTGTAATCAAATGAATAATAAAGCGCAATATACATTTAAATTTTATAATAAATAATGTATATTATTAATCAACAACTAAAACATTTTGAAAACATGGTACAACAATCTATGAATCATGAAAGTAATATTATTTGGCAATTTCAACTCATATAGAGTCTTTCCTGAAAAAAGAGTCTCTAAGAAAAGTCTTCTTTTGGAGAGGGGTGTGACTAATAAAACGGGTTTGAAGAACAAGACTAATACTGCTTTATTTGATTTAGTAGGCTCTTTCAATAGATGGAGTGACACACACACACACACACACACACAAAAAGCAATGAATATATAGTTATTCTTGATTTAGATAAAAAATTATATTATCATCGTGTCACACATAGCATAAGTTAAACGTCGATACTTGTGAGATCATTTTCTTTATGTATAATCAAGTAGTTATGAGTATGATAATATTGGTTTTTTAACTTTTCAACTTTATGATCGTATCAATATTATGCTTTTTAAGTCAAAATTTCGATTTAGTCTTTAGTTAGCAATATAAATGGTACAAAGTATTAGATCGTGCTGAACATTATAATATATTATATTTAAACTCTTTATATTTTTTTATTTAAAAGTTTTAAATACCCTATAATCTAACTTACCTAAACGTATATAGATGTTTATAACATGTCCTGTTGACCTCAAAAAATGTGCCAAGAGAATCTCTTTAACCTCCCCTCCACGTAGACGTCATATGCACACTTAAACACCCCGTTAGGAGGCAAAGGCCGTCGATCGAGAAAATGTCTGAAAAGCGAGTGCAAGAGAGCGAGAGGGGATTTTAATAGGGTTAGAGAACATACTTTTGTTTGAAATAAAATGACATATATATAGGAAACCATAAATGGACCACGCGGGTAATGGGCCGAGCTTAAGATGCAAATTGTTTAATTTAATAAGTTCAACCCAATGAATAGTCGATGTCATGTAATTTATAAGTGTAACATGTCCCGTGTTACTTTAAAAGTAGTAGAGATGAATAGAGTGGAGTAGACAAAATGTTAAACACACACACACACACTTTTTGACCTTTAGAGCTCTTTTTTTTTCTCCCTTGGCCATCACTTTTTATTGTTTGTTTTCTCATTAGAATTTGTATTGATTTGAGTTGAAAGATAGGATGTCAACAAAGAGAACCACAGTATCTATTAATTTTTCACGTGTAGGGAAAATTATTGTTTGTCAACAATAGATTTTCAATACGACAAAGCAAGTCCAATTTGATAATATTCTATTTCAATAAAACCCGACATTCAATTGATCAGTAATTATAGGAATAATAAAAGTCCATAAAGTTTTCAATAATTTTCAATACTGTAAATCCATTACTTAATTATAGATATTAACTTTGACTCCATGTCACTTAAATAACTACAATTAACTCCAATTCTCTTCGGATCTTCCATGACATGATATTGACAAGCTACATAACTCATCGTATCTTTTAGAATTAAGATGTGTCAAAATCTATACCATTAATTTTAAAATGTTGTTAGAATCATTGTATAAAAAACTATCACCTCACAACGTCGAACTTGATTTACATGTAGCAAAATTATATCCTTGAATTATATATATTTTAAATTTCTAAGGCTCAGTAATAGTTTAGGACAATCCTTGAGCTAAGTGTACAAAATGCCGTGCTACGTCAAATAAAAATAAAAATATAACATATGAACTTCGAATTTTAAAGAATTTAAATCAACGTATCCATGTTGAACCTTTAAAAGAAAAAAATGTGTCACTATGTCCGTGTTATATCCGAGTCCTGGAGCCCTCCACACAATAAGTAACAAATCCTTTTCGTATATGGAATAGGAAAGCATCATCACTAGTGATATATAAAATCTTCAAAATACCCAGCTTCCGAGTCGCAAAAGATTCACAACATTTGCTCGTTTGGACTCTAAGAAAAGTTGAACGATTTCAAGTCACAACAAATCCAGCACTTTGTATGTGTAAAATTTAATTCAAGGAACAAGGTGAAGAAATTTAGCTACTGAAAGGTGAAGCAATTCGATTCCAAGTTTGTATAGGGAATGTACAGATCATCTTTTACATATGCTTAGAACAAGGTTTTTTATCAGTACAAATGGAAGAAAAAGAAAACAGTTTCCAACCTGTAAACAAGAAATCATTATGAGGATGACAGGCTAATCCTCATATCTCATGCATCACTGGACTTTCCTCCACATGAATATCCTTCCAGAGGGAAAGCAACTAATGCAATTTCCGCGCACCAAGAATCCTTGGATTTTTCCTGTCTAACAAATGCCACCAAACCAGTTTATAAGATGAAAAGATAGTAGTACTAATAACTAGACTATTCCCTCAGACATGTTAACATCTGCATGTACGGGGAGGACTTCATTCTCCTTTTCATTGCTCTTCTCATGAACTTCTAACTGCCGATTGGGACACCATTTGGCAATGTGCCCCTCCTTGCCACAGCTGTAGCAAACCTTCTTGTTTTCTTTTCTTTTCGGTCCAAATCTATTATCAAACTTCAAATCTACCGAGTGATCCTTCTTAGACATGTTTTTGTCTTTGTAGAGGACATGGGACTCTTCTTCAACCTTTAAACGATGTATCAACATACTGAGAGGTAAAGACTCCTCGTGCATCAATCTCGAACGGTATTCTTTCCACGACGATGGGAGCTTGGAAATGATGACACTGACATGAAAGTATTCATCAATCCAGGTACCAGAAGCCATAATAGAATTTGCAATCTTCTGGAGTTCTTGAACTTGATTCAGAATTGATACCCCATCAACCATCTGAAATTGGATATATTTGTAGATTTGAGACCTTGTTGTTCCAAAATCCTCATCATAAACTGATTTAAGATCTTCCCAAAGCTCTTTAGCTGAGGAGTTTTTCTGGGAGTACTGATGAAAAAGACTGTCCGATAAAGAATTCAAAATGTTGTGGCGGCATATGTAGTCATCATCAGTCCATCTGTGCGCAGCAATTTTTGCTCCAACATTTTCTTCAAAACTAGTTTCTGAATTTGAAGATATGATTGGGCATGGCTCAGTGAGCACATATGCAACGTTCAACTGCTTTAGGAAAAATTCCATATTATGCCTCCAAGAATGGTAATTTTTTCCATCAAGGCGGGATGTCTGTATAGGAACGAGTCGTTGACGAGTATGGGAATTAAATGTGTCACGTTGCAAGTGTCCTTGAGAAGCCAAAGCAGGTGTTGATGTGGACGTATTGGCTTCTGTTTGTTTTCTCTTGATAACAGGTTGGAGGGCACTTGCTGAATTAGAAATACCTGCCTCATTTTGATTTTTTTCAACAGCAAGTCCTTGTTGAGCTCCATCAGCAAATGAACTTGTCGTGTCCAGTTCACTTTGCTTCGCAACAGCTTCACATCTGCAATTTATTGATTGCACGTTTTATAGAAATTAAAAGAAATGTTTAAATCAAACACAAATCGATGGCTAAAGCAATCGTTGACAAAAAGGAGATGTACTTTATTCCATTCATAAGAGTGGATATTATCATACACTCAAAATCTAACTCCATCTTGAATCAGGGAAGAATATCCTTTCCCTTTGTCACGTTTGGACGAAAAATGGAAAGACCCGATAAGACGGAAATGCACCGTAACTCAACTACATCTAAACTGGCAAGTAACCACCATAAAAGACCCGTGTTCATGGTTATAAACACCAACATAGGGACTGATAAAACAAAAGCAATCACAGAAAATCAGAACAGAACAAGCTAATTCGACCTATCATGAATCTTTTTAAATTAAAAACCTCAGGCCGACATTGTTTTGTTGGAGTCCAACCAGAAGATAAGAACTGGGCATATAAGGCAGTGTGAGGACTTCGAGCTAGATTACAGATGAAAGAAACTATGGTTCTTCGACATGCAATTGTCTTGTTGAAGCTTCCAGCTTCAAAGAGTAAAAGAAATAGTAGTTGACAGCAACTTAATACGCTTCCCCTGCAATAGTGCATGTTAATAGTACGCAGACACACTTTTGTGCTATCATCATTATTTTTGTATGAGATTATTGGTGGCCATTGGTGGTGGCAGAAGGTGGCGAGAAGATGAGTTAGAGAAGATAGGTGGTAACAGAATGCATATATGAGAGAGGATAATGGAAGGTGGTAGCTATGCATTGGTGTTGGAGTAGTATATAGAAGGTTATAGGCTTCCTTAAAGTTCTGGCCTAGAAAAGGGAAAGGACATTCCTTAAAGGTATTCGCACTTAGATTTAACCTTACCAAACAAAGCGTGGAACTCTTACGGAAAGAGAAGGCTGGAATAGCCTTTTTGGTTCCCGGCCTTTCTGCCAAACGAACAGGGCCTAATTTGTTCCTGGAGAACCGAATGCAGTTAAGCTTCTCAGCACCGGGGGGCGGTCGGGGTGGGTGGGTACATGTATTGCTCTAAGCCCCCATTTGATGCCCATTGTTTTTAGAAAATAGAGTTCTGAATAGTGATTTTTTTTTTTTGAGAATGTTTTATTAAAAAGTAGGGAAAAGTATTGATTTTACGTGTGAAATATTTTATTGTGTCAATGTATGGTTGAAAATGAATATGAGAATTGAAGAGTTTTGAAATAATGATTGTCAAACAGAGGCTAAATTCCATTCAGTAATGCAAGAACGATAATAAATTGAATAACCGTCATCATCTAAACGTCCTTAAATTTGAAGATCTAGTTATTACAGCGTTCTTATAGATGCCCGCATTTAAGACTTAAACCCAAGTCATTGCAACCTCTGCAATATCAACCAGAAAAAAGAAATTGTCAAGCTCCGAACCATAAGAAGACTAACCTTATCCGAGATTCCGTCTTTTGAATGGCTTCCTCAATAGAAGGGAAGCTGTTCCTGAAGGTCAACCATTGTTTTGAAGTTAAGCTGATTCCTGAGTTCATAGCAAGTGCAGCATCATTGATATCAATAAAACACCTCAGTTTGAAATTATGACAAGAAAATGAAAGGAAGAAGCCTAAACATAAATGCAAGTCTTTCATGCAGTGGTGGTTCACAATGGGGTAAACATAAATGCAAGTCTTTCATGCAGTGGTGGTTCACAATGGGGCGCATCACTTGCACCACTGACCCTGCCATAGCTCCCATTGCCATAGCTCCCATTAAATCAAACTAAACTGCATCATTTCAGTTTTCAATTATGATAATATTTAACATGAATATTTTTGCATGTCAAGAGGTAATAATGTTAACATGATTAGTGCCAAAAAGGCATGATTTTCACCTATTACAACTACTAAAAGAATGGACCCTATAAAGAAATATCTGTCATTAGGGCTGGCTCCTGTGGTGAGATACCCTTAATATTTGCAAAGCAATGCAGTATAACCTGTTTCGGATATTGTAGCCTATATAAAAGGAATCGAGTGGGAAAAAAGTTCCAAAGGTAGTATAGCATGCAATGTAATGGACACTTGCCTCGACTGAGCTTATGTTAGACAAGGCCACCACTGAAACAAAATGTATGATCTGCTATCTAAGTTTTTGTTTGTGTGTGTGTGTGTATTTTACTATCGAATTAACTGAGTTCGCACCATGACAACCTTCAAATTATTTTAAATCAATACAGAAACACAGACTTTGTGTATGTATACAGTGCGTGTGAATACGAAATGAACAAATAAACTTTCAAGAATTATATAAAAAACATTTAATGAAACTCTTTTTAGTCAGAGAAACTGATGCAAAACACATGCAATACACAATAAAGCGAACAAAACTGTTTTGGAAGTACATCAAGATCTAAATTCCTATATCCATAACTTTTCTCAAACATCCCACCATCATACTAAAATCTTAGGTCATTAAATTGTAGAGCGAGGTTTTTGAATTCAAGTAACATTCCTGAGACATCACGGAGGGTAATACATAGGAGCAGCAACACAATTCTTTTTTTCACTCTTTTTTTGTTTTTGAAATGGAGGGGTAGAGGTGTGTTGGGGAGTATCTAATTTAAAATTTCAGCTCAAGAAAACATAATGTCTAAGTCCTTGACCATGAGCACACTACGCAATTATGCATAATAAATAGGATTAACACGTTATATGCGAGATCACTTCTTAGATATTATGCATGCATGAATGATTCAGTTCCCTTGAAAGAAATATAAATCTTGCTGGAAATTCTAACATATTCATGCACACTCAAAAAGCCTTATCTCCAAATTTATTTGGAGTTGGCTATTATTATAAATATATACAGCAGGAAAAAGGTAAACGAAGTTCCGTGCCTGTGAATAAAATCTGCAAGAAGAAATATAATTCTAGTCTCTTGGATATTCCTGAGGACTGACCATAAACTAGGTCTAGCCCTATCCAATGTGGAAGTAATTATCAACTCCCAAGACCTAAATACGACTTTCTTTTTTGGACATTCTTATACGATTTTAAAAGTTTGCAAGTTGTGTTTATGTTATTAAGAAAATCAATAATTTCTTCCTTAATATGGTTCTGACTCCACCAAGCAAACAACCCTCATTTTACCTGTGGGTTGGATCCACAAGCTAATAAAGCCCTGAAATGCAAACCCACAAATGTTCTATGCAAGGAAATCTGCAACCTTAACCATCGTCCCAGAAGAATCCCATGTTTTTCCCAATTAATATATTGTCATAGGGTAGGTAAGATAATTATTAATCCTGAGTGAAAGTGAAAGTAGTATGATAGTTATAAAGTTCTGAAATCACAGATTTCTATGTAAAAGTATCACAAATTCAACAAATCATTCTTAACTGTAATCTAAAGGTTGATAGTTTCTGTATTAACTAGAACTTCAGCCAATCCACATGTCTATCTGACAGCAGAATTTGATTAACAAACAATAAAATTTATCACCTCGATTGGGAAACAGCTTTCCATCTTTTTCGTAGAAATCTCGAATTGATACCACCTTTGTCCCTTTAAACTCGTGGACTGCAACTCTCTTCTTGTTTGATAGCTATGATACAAACAAACAACAGAAATGTTTAAAAACATAGGCTTCACAAAGAGAGAACTAAAGAAAGGAAATAAAAACTTTTAAAGACATAGGCTTTAAATAGAGGGCACCAAGATATCTTCCTTTACGTGCCATGAACTTTGAACCAACATTATTGAGCACATACTCTAGCAACTATTCTCTTAAGAGAGAAAAAGATCTTTACAAAATCATTCAAAAGTATTGTTTAAAGAGTACATAAAATGGTCTTATTCTGATAATTATTTCACACAATGTTAAAAATTGATTTGCATCCATAAACAGGCATATATCAATTTTCTTGGTAATTAAGAATATTATAGAAATCAAACTTAATCAGAGTTGTTTCCATCATTCCACTATTTTATCAATCTGCAACCAAAACCAGCCGAAAAAGTACCGATTAATGCTTACAACTGGAAATGCAGAAATTAAAAAAAATATAGCAAGAACTCTGCAAACAAGAACATCAGTGACAAGAAATCCTTTCTTTCTTCACCGGTTAGTTTAAATAACAAGAAGATATCGAATTTCAGTTAATTTTTCAGTAGGTTTTTTTCTATCATGCATTTGGATAACTTCAATTTCAACTATCAAATGACCATCTCATTATTTTTCTCATGCAATTCAAACCCTCTGCTATTCAATTGCTGCTCTTGAGGCCCCTTCAGCTCCTCACAAAAGAAAAAAAGAAACTTGATTAAGCTCCTTCAAAATGAAATATCAATCTTAAGAACAAAATCTTATTTTTATAGAAGAATCAAATTTTCTGCACTTTCCAGTAGTGTTTTATCTATCATGCATTCCGATAATATCTATTTCAAAGTTTTCAACAAACCTTACAAATGACCCTTTCAATTTTCTCATGCAATTCAACCCCTCGGCAATTCAATTGCTGCTCTTGAAACCTCTTCTGCTCCATCTGCTCGACAATTTCTTCGGTCACCGTTTCTTCCTTACTCTGCTCATTGTTATCGTTATTCTGATCTTGTGGCGAAGAATTAATTATTTCCGTAGCAGTGGAGAGAAGGAATGAATCGACGAGTTCTCTGACGAGTTTCTTGTCGGCCAGGTCGGAGAGGGCAAAGCCGAGCCGCTCCGCCGCGGCAGCGCGTATGCTGTACTCCGTGGTTGTTTCCATGTCGGAATAATTGAGGATTTCTAACACTGTTCGTTCGATTTTACTGCGTTTTGATTTGTCCAAGCATTCTTCTCCCATGCTTCGTCTGTGGTGTGTGTGAGAAAAAATGAAGGGGGAGAGGGAGCGAGGGAGAGTACTGAATTGGTGTACTGATTTAGGGGTTTCGACAAAGTTTAGTACGTTGAATATTTCGTTGGTACATGATGTTGTGCTCCATCACTCTTAAGTCACTGAATTTGATAGTTTTGAACAGTCACTTTAACAATTATGCTACTCAAAACATATGATTTAACCGAACATCTAACCGAGTGACAAGAAAAACAGGGGTAAGAAAATTTAAAAAATTTGAAAAAGGGTCCAAACCTATTTCCTTACACTATATCTCATAATTGAAGCGGGCAAACGGGGAAAGTAATTTTTCCCCCAAATTCGGGGAGAAACCATTCTTCTACTCTACATCGAATTCTCTCATGTGCCGAAGCAGTCACCAGTATCCATTTCGGTGGCTTGAGCTGCGAAACATATCTGTGGAGGATATCAAGCATTTAGTTTCTTCAAAAATCGTAAGAAATATATATACCACAGCATTTGTTTTTTGTTTATCTACAATTAAAATGAAATAAAAATTGGTAGTGTCCTACGTTACGTGAATATAAAGTATTACTGAGAATTTTCATTAATTTATTTATTTTTTTGTTTTTACCCCATTCTCCGACAATGTAAAAAACTGGGGAAAAGCTGCGAATAACTTCTGGCTACATATCCACTGGACCCAACACCGTTCAGCCGAGAGATGACCGAAACAGGTACTGGTTTACATTGGTTAATTGTTTCGTTGTTATGAATGGTTTAATGATTTGTCATTTTTACATGTAACATTTTATGGGTTTTGTTCTGTGATTAGGAGATAGATTTTTTTTTTCTTCATTTCAGCTACAGTTACTGCATAATGTTTAGCCTATTTACAAATTTTCGTTCATTACTTCGCAAGATTGAATTTTGAATTTTGTTCTTTTCTCTGTATGTTAAATTTGAGTTATCGGTAGATAAATTATTTAATTGTTATGCATTATTCAACATTTAATTATTTTTTTTTGTTGCAGAGAAAGAAATTTTGGAATATGTGGATGACATTATTTCGGTGGATTCTGATAATGAGAATGTTGTCGATAATACAAACATACCAGGTGATGTTATGTTGGTTGGAGTTAGTGTGATTGTGCCTGAGGTGGGCATGAAATTTAAGGATGAAAATGAAATGTTTGAGTTTTACAAGAAATATGCATATGAAAATGGATTTCCAGTTAGAAAAAGAAATTCTAAAAAGGATGATGATGGAGTATTGAGAGATATTACATTTTTTTGTAGTCGTAAAGGGAAAGAATCAAAAATACAAGCAATTCTTTGAATCCGCAAGCAACTATTCAAAGTGGATGTAAAGCCAGAATCACTGCATGATCAAATGTTTGCAAAATATGGAAAATTAACACGGTACACCTGGACCACAATTGTAAAACAAGCCCTTCGAAGTTCAGGCCGTATCGATGCAACCGAGAATTGAATGCACATTTGAAAAGGCGACTTGAAGTAAATGACATGACAAGAATTTCGTTGCACAAGAGTTTCAACTCTGTAATTGTAAAATCAGGTAGATATGAGAACATGACTTGCATCGAAAAGGATTTTCGAAATTCTGTTGAAAATGTTAGGCGCTTAAGACTTGGAGAAGGGGACGCAGCAGCAATCCAATCTTACTTTTCTAAAATGCAAGCACAATACTCGGACTTTTACTTTAGTATGGATTTGGATAAAGAGTTGCATCTAAAGAATGTTTTCTGGGCAGATAATAGGAGTAGGCAAGCACATAAGGAATTCGGTGATGTTGTCACCTTCGACAACACGTACCTCTCTAATAAATATGACATGCCATTTGCCTCTTTTGTTGGAGTGAACCATCATGGACAGTCGACACTTCTTGGATGTGGTCTGGTATCAAATGAGGATACATATATATTTGTGTGGCTATACCGGACATGGTTACAATGCATGCACGAACAAGCTTTCTATAGGATAATTATAGATCAGGACAATGATATTGGTCTATGATTCTCAGTTTGCAGAAGAATTCGAAAATGGCCGGAGAGTGATGATCAAAATGTTTAACTTGTTTGATAATGACTATTTGGCGGGATTGTACAAGAATATGGAATGTTGGGTACCTTGCTATTTGAAAACCACATTTTGGGCTAGCATATCAACAACTCAACATAGTGAGAGTATGAAAGCATTCTTTGATGGTTATGTACATTCGAATGCAACGTTGAAGCAATTTGTTGAATAGTATGAACAAGCATTGAGGAATAAATTTGAGAAAGACTTTCAAGCAGACTTCAAGTCCCTCTCGCAAATGGTACCGTGTGCAACGAGATATGAATTAGAGAAGCAATTCCAAGCAGTTCATACAATTTCAAAATTTAGAAAAGTTCGAGAAGAGTTTACAGGTAAGGTTTACTGCGATCTCATATATGTTTCAGATGGATTATCGGGGACGTCTTATGAGGTACGAGAGGACGTAATACATGACAAGCATTCTAAGAAAAAAAAACGTTTTTTTGTCTCATTTCAAAGAGACAAATGTGAAATCACTTGTAGTTGTCACCATTTTGAGTTTCGAGGGACTATTTGCAGACATATGATCGTAGTATTGATCCGTAATGATGTCAAATCAATACTGGTATGATCCAAAGTGCCATCGACGCTAGGACAAGTCCAAGGAAGGATCTATTGCTAGTGGGAGAATGACCGATGACTCGATTGAGGTCAAAGTAGGTGAAAGAAGCGATGGTATTGCTTATTCAAGGTACGATTGACGATATGGCGATCGTGACGAAGAATGGAGCAAGTTCTATGTTGGGGTCGAGGTCGAAATCGAGATGGATCAATGTGCTG